>VYXF01012907.1:234671-258668 GCA_013397295.1 Polioptila caerulea | reverse complement strand
CTGCAGAGTGGCCAGATCCAAACACCTACTCTGAAAAGCATCAGGGGTGACAGCTCTGAAACCAGACACCAATTTGCATTTGAATGGTTTGATGCCAAGGTGAATCTCTAGGTCCTGCTTTGCAAACTGATTCCCCCGCCCTGCTCTGAGCAAGCTCGACATGGTCTGTTTCTGAGGTGGAAGTCATGTAGCTGCGGTTAATGATACGCTGAGTTCAAGGTGAAAGACAGGATAACCTAACACAAGTTCAGAACTGCATCAATATGGCTACCCATAGCTTGTAGGCTATGGCTACCCGAGCCAGTAGCTTGTTAAGGTAAGCAGAAGCTCACACCTGCCAGTATATCCCAGTATATCTGGCCACAGGGTAAATACCACACGCTAGGCGTGGTGCAGGATCAAAGTGACAGTCCTGGATCCTGCCAAGCCTCAGTGGGTTCTCCAAACGTCTCCATGTTATTGACTTAATCACTATATAATAAAAATTTAGCTTCATCCAGACGACTTGGTTGCTGTTCAGGACAGTGACTGGACAAAGCAGGGACCTTTTCTCTGCTGCAAGGTCCCAGGGAGTTTTAAGGAGCAAGGATGACCTGTCCAAAATTTCATCACCAGCCCATTTTCATGGCAAGGTTTCCAACACACAGGTGTGGGTGCACCCATAGGGCTTTTCCTAAGTGTCTGAAGCAGCGGTCCCCTTTGCACACAACTCAGCCACACAGTGCTTGAGTGCATCTCAAGCCCATACCTTCCATGGCACAGGCACGAGGTTGCCACTGTGGGACACTTCCACTAGGACAGACTCACATATGACACTGATGCTCTCTGGTTACAAGGTCCCTTTACCTGCAGCAGAACAACCCCAAGCTGCTTTCTCATCCTGCAACCCTGGTCTTCTCTAATGCAGAAGCTTTGGTGCTTGCTGCTCTCCCAGCATAGTCTAGTGGTGGGATTTCTTACAAGGGGACTGATAGGTAGCCTGTCACTATAGGTGCTGACATAAACCCTTCTTGGTGGACACATCCACCCACAGCAATGCTCAGTGTTTGCCCTCAGCACTGTGGGACAACACTTGGTCAGTGTGCTGGGACACAGTCTCTGGCTGCACTGCCTGCAGAAAGGCAACACACAGTGCCTCAAGAGCTGGGACCCCCCGTGCCTCGCTCCAACCCACACATCCCGCCCTGCTGGAAGGAAGCCCAGAGCATCAGCCCCGGCCTCCTGTGGGGCTGGGAGGCAGCCAATGTGCTCCGGAGGCCAAGCCCTAACAAGGCAGTGTACACAGATCCTGCCAAGGGGCCAGGCTCGTCTCTGCTAATTGCTATCTTAGCTTCTGAACCAACACGAGGGAAACAGAGGGGGCCTTATTTCTCGTGGTGAATGCTAAATGCTCTGCTTTGCATCCCCATCTGCCAGAGAGAGCCACTGCTGACGGTGGAAAGAAATCCGCAGCAAATTTCGGATTTACTTCTCGTCCTGAACTTCATACTCTGGCAAGTCCATCAGACTCCAGAAGAGGTACACATACAGAGGACATACCTGTACATGTGGGCAGAGAGAGATGTCCAAGGGGAGGGAGAGTGCTTACATGTACTCCCCTCTGCCACAACTGTGTGCCATCTGGGCAAGAGAGTAGTGCTATCACAGTAGAAATGTAAGGCGTTTTCTAAAGTGAGATGTCAGCAGCCCTCCTCTGGACAGAGTGCTGCTACCACCACTGCTGTATGCAAGCACAAGTCAGTAGGATTCTTGCCTTCATGCAGGAATATTGCTTAATTCTCTGCCTAATTGAAAAAAATTCATATATGACATCAAAGCAGTGTTCTGTTGCCATTATGTTAGGTACCACCATGTACATGACTGCCAAGATCACTATTTCGTGAGGTAACCCACAACCAATCCGCCTCTCTCTCCCAAAATTACAAAGCCTTTCCCCTTCCTCAGAGAGCTGTTTCAGGTACAAGAGCTTAGGGGAGCCTGAGCTCTTTAAGGGAAACTCCTCCCTTATTCCCATCCACCACCACAGCATCATGTCTTGCTGCAGCTACTGGCATATCCTGTCCAACCCCATCCCCCAATATGACTGCATTACAAACAAGGCTAGAAAGACAACAACAAAATTTAAGGACTGCACTGAAGATGCGCAGGGAAAAAAAATACCCATCACCAAACAAACAAAGAAAGGACACACACTTTCAGGTAACACAAATTTCTACTTTGCATTGAAGGTGGCTTCTTTCAACAAATGAAAAGAAAAAAAAAAAAAAAAAGAAAGAAAAAAAAAGAGATGGATAGGGAAAAAGCTAAAATAGAAAGGGGGTGAGTGATTAGAAAACTGAGACCGGGCAAATATAACCTAATAGCATTTGGTAGCCTTTCTGATGACTAGACGTTGAAAGAATTAATGACTTAAATCAGGCATAGAATATGATATTTCATAGGTAAATAACCATTCCATGTCAAGCAAACTTGTCTACAGCATAATAAAAGGAAATTCTAGGAAGCAAAACACAAGTTAAAAGCATAGACAGACATTTTGTTTACAGGTACATTTTAAAAAAGAATGGTGTGAGTGTCTCTCTCTATACAGTATATATATATATATATATTATATAGCTCGAGAAATTAGATATATTTGCTTGAACAGTCTCCTTACTCACAGAGGTTACTGTAGCTCCAGCAGTTACCCATTGGTCAAAGAAATAAAATGCACAGATCATCAGTTTATCTATAGCGATACCAGCTAATTCAATTGCTGCTGTTCTAGTCAACTGGAATCAAAATAGTTTCAAATTTCCTGGCAGCTGCTGCCCTGCACTGCACACAATGATGTAAATGGATGCTTTCTGAGTATTATGAAACTGATGGGGGAACTGCAGTCTCATTCAGTCTATCGCAGGAGCTAAGGAGTCCACCTTGGCAGCTTGCAGGGGGAAAAAAAAATTTCCTCCAGCAAGGCTGCCTGACGGCATGCCAGGGATACGTCTGTGCTTAGCTGCCGTTTTTGTAACTGCGTCCGTAAGGCGAGAATCGGGCAGAATGGCGATGCTGAGAGTCATGTGCTGGTTTCAGAACGCAGGATGCTTTATGGCATTTCAGCATTAGTGAGCTGGAAGCATTCACTAAGCAGCCCAGTCATCCTGCATTTTATGTCCCTGCAGCTCCTTGTGCCGATCACAAGTAGCACGTGGTGAGCTTGCATGCAGAATCATATCAGTTACGCTTTCCTGGTATTTCTTGCCACTATTCGTAGAAGGCAAATTAGGGCAAGTAAAAAATAATGTATGCATTAAGATGAAACAAATCTCTAGGTGACAGAGCTTAATGAACAAATTACAGGATTTATGGTATTATATCACTACTGTAGCCCCCCAAAGAGGAGAGTTACACGTATCTCTGTGTCCTGCACTGCATCATGTTACAACTTCTAGGGTCACTAAAACTATTCCAATTGATAAAGCAGCCTGCTCCTGCTGAGATGGAGCAGACGTCCCCTGTAAAAGGGGAGGGATGCTGCACAGCCTCTGGCAGCCTTGTGCAGCAGCCCTTTCTCCAAATGATGTCATTCTCCATGCTGCGATAGGTCGTGCCTGGCCAGCGTAGCCAAAGCCAGGGGATTAACATAATGCAAACACGGGGCTTTTGTAACTGGACTGCAAACATCCACACCAGACTGGGCACAGGATTTTCTGCAGCTTGCAGACACTCCAGGCTTTTGGGCAGTTTGCTTGCTCCAGAAAGGAGAAGCAGAGACAGGTCTTCATCCTGTCAAAAGTTACAGTGGCATTATGTAAAAACAGCTTGGTGGAAATGGGGAAGCTGAGCTAAAGTGAGAGGGAAACAGAGGGAAGAGGTTGGGGAGAGTTGCCTAGAAATAAATCCTTGTGAAATGCCTCTGTGCCTTAGCAAACATGCAGGGAAGGTAAAGAGGAATAGAGGTATGGCAGGCCCTTGCAGAAAAATTGTCTTGGCTGAGATCCCTCACCCCAAAAAGAGACAACCAGAGGGACTCCCTGCTGTGGTCACTGGGAGGTTTGGCACAGAGCCCAACAGCATGCACAGGCTCCGTGCTATTTGCAGTCACCATGCTTGAACAGCCAGACAGTGGCATGACAGCTAGTAGCTCAGGGTTACCCAGAAATTAAACTAATTTTTTCAGGGAAAAATATAATTCCCCTGCAAGCAAGAAGGGGCAGTGTGTTGCTCAGGAAATTGTACACCCACAGCTTGCTGCACACTGGAAGACATTCTCAAAAAGGTACTGTTCAACACTGCTCTTGCGTAGTTCCCTAAATTCTGGGGGGTTTGGGCTACCAGAGGCTGTGCTAGGTGAAACTTCAGTCTGCCATACGATAACCATGCTCATGCTAGGTAAATCTGTCATGAATCTCTCTGCTAACCAAGTACCGGTGCTGGAGGCTGAGTAACGTGATGCCGAGTTGTCGTTTGTTTGGAAAACAGAGTAAGAAAAGCCACTAGGATAAGAATGTAAATCCTGTGCATTTAGAAAGCATGTAAAATACATGGATCACTTTGTGCCTCTTTGTGAGGATTTATTTTTTACAACTGCATAAGTTGTAACCCTATTCCTGATGAAAAGCTTTATACAAGCAATGCTGTGATTTGGTTGCATATTTTTCCCCACAGATTTTAACTAATTCCCAGTGGTAAACAGGGTTTGGGACCACTTGCATAACCCCAACTGCACTGAATTAAGTGTCCTCCAAAGAACCTTTTCTTCTTTGGAACCTTCCAAAGAACCATACCTTTCCCTTGGTTCAAAGAAGGATGGCACCTTGCTGCAGTCACTCACAGGCCTGCAGCAAGCTCAAAACAGGACAAAGTCCAAAACTAACATGCAGCACGTGCTGAGAGGATTTAGTGTGAGGGATTATCCACTACAAATTGCTGTATGGGCCACAGATGGTCAGTGAGATAGCTCAGTCCCAAGAGTCATTACCCTGGAAAGCAAAATGGTAGAGTAGAACAGCTGCTAGCATGAGCAGGAACCGGAGGGAATACAAAGGGAGTATCTGGACTCCTTATCCTGACATAAAAGTGCAAGTGGGTCTTAGAATATTTAATGCACTTTTCTTCTTTGAAGTCCTACACTCTGGAATGATATGGCTGTGAGGATCTCAAGTTTTGATTTAAGACTTACGTTTGGAGAAGTCTGAAACCCAAAATGTAAACAACAGATCCAAAAAGTATCTGAAATTTTCTATTTTTCTACCGCTCTGATTTAGAAAGGAAGCAGCTAACAGGTGATTTTCTAAGTGTGGATACACACAGTCATTAGCAAGAATTACTTTAAAAGCTCCATAGAGCCAAAGAGCCTTCACCTGAAGAACAAATTTCTGAAGCAGTGACAACTCACAGCTGCTTTGACACTTTCAGCATCTACAAAGACTTTACAGCCCCTCTAAATTAACTTGTAATTAATGTTATATATTTTAAATACTGTATTTTCAAAGAATGCTCCTAAAACCCTTGTAAAGTTGCTTTGAGCAATCAAAAATGGCTTTAAAAATCCCTGACTTCTAAGCACAGATATCAGAAACTCTGAATTTTTGTAGATCCAGAAACCAGGCACACCTGCAGAAAAGGATATCCTTTACTACAATTCAGGGTTTGGGACCAATTAACCAAGCTAAGAGTAGTCTTGCTAGGCAGTTCTTAAAGCAGCCTAGGAGATGGATCTCAAGTTATGCACCCAGCTACAACAAAAGCAGGACACAGAGGGACATGTATGTCTCCCAGGCTCCAAGTGTTTCTTGCTAAAGGTGTGATTGGACATTGCATAGTAACTTCTCAGCAGGCTCTCAGAGCAAATGAGACTCCCTTCCTCAGGAAGCTGGACAGAGTTAAATAAACAACACGGGGATCTAAGGCAGATCTAAGGTACTTGTTAAAGCAGTGAACTGTGAACAGGAAAAATACATGCTGTACTCTGTGTTACAATTTTTCAGTCCAGTACCAGGCCAGAACTGCATCTACCCATATATTTAATGCCTTCTCCGTGTGCATATCAACAGCAAGTTAACATGCATCATTTCCTTCAGAAAGTTTCAGAAATGAAGCAAGGCTACAGCACAGTAGAGGGTTTGTGTTGGTGTGCTGCACATGGCACCAGATGATGAGGCTGAGGAGAAGAGGCCACAGTGAGAGGTAAAAATGCAGCTGTGCCCCACTGTACCTGCCTATAACAAGCCAAGCCAGCTGGCTGAGCCACTCCTGTTGTGCCACTGATCTGGATGCCCCATTTTCTGTCAGCCTGATAGAAGGAGATGGCCTGACTGCCTCCAAAAAAGTGTTTCTGAGTCCTGCCAGCTTCAGCTGAATTCAGCTTGTGCCATGTGTGCTCAGAGCATCTGATGTGGCCAGACACAGACAGACTGCCAGCATCACCAGCTCCCCAAATATTTGTGTGCTCACATCAGCATGGCTCTCAGCTTCAGCCAACAGAGCACAGATAGGGAGACATTTGCTGCCTTAACTCTGGCATTTCCTAACTTCTGAGTGCTTAATTCTTCACCTTTAAAAAACAATAAACAAACAATCCATGTTTTAAAGATTATTTGTACTAAACCCTTGGCCTTCAAACAACTCTGTTGTTTAGAAAGTTGAGGATGTGGTAATCTTCTCCCTACAGCTGTAGGTTATGATAACTTGAACTATCCAGCTTTCAAGTGGAGGTCACAAGACATACAATTTCCTCCCGTGGAGCAAGGGACTTAGCAAATGTCCTGTGCCCCGTTTAGTTTTCCTCTCCCCTGGACTGGAAACCCAGACATCAATTATGCCACACCTGACAGCTCCAGAGCATGCCTCAGCTTCTCCCAGCCCCAGGAAGCGGGACTCAGAAATTCAAGGGAGATAGCAAGACAGCTATATCTCTCCACCTCTGCAGCCAAGATGCAGAGCACAATGGAATCTGTCCTCCTGCACCAGCATTTATTTTTCCATATGCACAATTCTCTTCTGACAGCACTGTAAGAGCTTGCTGCTCTTCAGAGCATCCAAAATGACCTGGTCGACTCCATGCTGGAGTGAAAGAGGAGCACTCAGCATGGCCAGTGAACATGCTGCTGCCAAAGAGGTAATCGCTTCCTATAGTGCAGAAACTCAGCTGGAAAAGTATTGTCTAATACAGTACCTCTGGGGACTTAAATTTAAAAAGTTAACCTTCTTTTTGCATCATTGCCAATCAGCAATGCCAAACAGCAGCGATATTTATGAGAAAACTATTACGATTACACATTACAATTTAAAAACTCCTGCAGATCTTCCGTATGTCAGAAAATGCAGTGGGACACTAAAAGCAACAACAACAAGCTAGTCAAGTAAGCACAACAGGATGATGGAATTTTAATTATGAGAGAGAGAGGTACCACAGCTCCAAGCTTTCTGTATTACAGCCTTGTGTGTGCTCTTGGTAAACGCTGCAGGACATCTGATGTGCCAATCCTTCACCGTAATTAAGCAAGATTAATATGAAAATACAGCAGTCCTCCAATCCTCAGAAAATGCAGTTTTGCACCTTTTAAGAAAAGCAGAGCTGCAGAGTTAGATACCAGACCAGGGAGCCCAGACTTTCAGGATTGCCTAGAGATGGATAGAGCAAGAGATGAAAATATGGCAAAGGGTGGTGCCTCAAAATGGGAAACAACGGGGTTGGAGCACTGGGCAAGACTACAGTCAGCAGTCTGGGCTATCATGAGAACAATGTAACGAGTGCCTGTGTCTAAGGGCAGTTCCCGCAATGAGGATCAGGAATGAGGATCCACTTCTATGAAATGCAAGGAGGATGCAGCAGAGCTGGACATGCGTGCCTTGAGGTAACAGAGCAAACAAGCAAGGCAGAAGATAAAGGACAACCCAGTATGTCAGTGATGCTCAATTTACACAAAGATACTGGGATAATTTTCTTAAAGCTGTTTAAATCAGCAGCATAGAAACCTGAAAAGGCTTTACTTTTACAAAATAGCAGCCATTGTGTTCTTTTGCTCTTTAAAACAAGTTCTAGAAATTCTAAAGCAAAAGCAATCATTACCATGATTGCGGTTCAGGAATGGGTATGTTGCATGGGTCAAAGTATGTGTTTGATTTTCTTTCACGTGTCAGATCTGGCATTAGTTGACCCCTTGCAAAGGTGATTCAGCACACATTGCCAGGAGAAAATAAGCCCTTTTAAAAGAATTTTTCTTTTGGCATTATTTGGGGGGGGGTAGTTACTCAGTTTTTGCTGGCTTGAGCTTGCTAAGCACAGAGATGAGCACAAAAACTAGCATGAGGCAATCCGTGGCAGCGTGTGTCTTGGGACAGTGTCTTTTGGCAGAAGCAAGATGTTAAATGAGCTCAGTTGCCTCATGACACCTCACTGAACACAGAACAGCAAGTGACAGGCTTTCCAAAAGCTATTTGTTTCACCAGGAATTCAAAACCAAGCTTCTTCCAGCAGCTGTTGGGAAAGACCAGATTTGCATAGCAACACAGGCAGTATTTGTACAGGGCCTTTTTGTGAAGGATGAGATTAAACTTCTGGTACACAGGAGGGATGAAAGCTTTCTCCTCTCAGAAGCATCAGAGAAAAGACTGTTTATTAATCTTAAGAAGTTCTTTTCTTCCTAACAACGGTCTTGGGCTTATTTTCTCATATAACAGGAATTATGGGGTATTTGGCCTTCGTATTTACTTAAGGAATTATTTTGTAGTATCCCCTACTTTTTTCCCCAAGAAAGCACTTTTAGGACTAAGTCATGTGGCTGTGACTTTTTTCCTTTTTGGTATTTAAATGTATTAACGGCAAAGTCATAAAAATCAGGCCTGTAGCACAGCCAAGCCTGAAGAAAAGTCTGCTCAATAGAGATCACTGTTTCCACAGCAGTTTCCAGAGGAGGAATGTATGTTTCCATAGACAACAAGCGGTCTTTTATGTCAGTGAGTCTGAGAAGAGGTCTTGTCCAACCCAGCTAAATTCAGTTTCTAAAAAACATTTTCTTTTGCTGGAAGGCAGAAGGCTGGGGTTTCGCCAAGGAAGGTGGCCAGGCTGTGCAAGGCCACGTGGACAAGTGTGGCGCATCCTCCCTGCTCCCCCAGTGGGAGTGATCTACAGGGAGTTGTGTGGTCTTGAACTCTTCCACAACAGGAGGGCCCCAGGGGCTTGGACCTGCTTCTGCTCTGAGAATGCATCCAGGGCAGGAGGATCCACAATGGACATGAGAGGAGAGGAGCCAGACAAGTGGCATCATGCATTAAAGACAAGAGCACATTAAGGCATCAGGGATCACTGAAGACAGCAAAGGAGAGAAAATGTATTACATGTGACAGCTTTATCAGCATTTGAATATTGTTGATGAAACACCTCTTCTAAAGCCATCTAACTTTTTATTTTCCCCGCTCTCGTCTGAAAATGACCAGCAGCTTCAACCTGGAAGGTAAAAATCAGCACGGGATGATCTCATTAACAAAAGCTGCCATCTCCCACCTCGGTAAACAGAAGTGTTTGCCACAATCGCCCCCGATTATTTTTCCTTCTTTGTGAATTGGCTTGTCTGATGCAAGTGTTTTAGTACTCAGTCAAGACATGTATATCCTCAGCAGCATCAGCAAGACTACAGTACATGGCTGTGGCCAAAAGGGAAAGGAGAAACCAGAAGGCAGTAGTCATTAAGCCATTCAGCAACTTATATGCTACATTCCGTTTCTGAAGCCAGCCATGGCACGGGTCAATGCTTTAGGTTAGATAAATTAAAGTTCAGCCTAACTGCCCACAGTGACAAGTTGTTTTTCTGATCAAGTTTAAACACCAACATTTCTCTTCGCTCTGCCCTTGTCACTCATTTGCTTGAAATATTTCATACTTTGACCCCTAAAAAAAGCAAGTCTTCTTTCTTTTAAAGGAAACTTCAGAAAGTAGCATCTTTATTTGGACTTTTGGTGGCATTTTCTCACTTCCCATCTAACACAGAGAAGAACAGAAAGACTTTCAAGCATAGCTGCTTCCCCCAAAAGCGTATGTCATGACATTTTGGACATATATCAAATCCAAGAAAACACATGATTTGGTGCACAAAAACCCTGAGTTTGTACTACTGTCCCCCCAGTCATCCTGTCCTCATTCACCTCCAGTTAATAAACAGTTAAAACCTGCTTGCTTGAAGAAAAAAGTAGAAGGGGCAGAACCACTCTCATTTATCCACAGTAGTCAAACAACTTGGAAGAGGAGGAGGACGAGGATGCATTTGTCTGTGACAACATGAGGCCAGTCTGCATAGGCACAATGTCACCCATTTTTTGCATACAATTCACAAACGTTGTATGTTAACCACTGTTAAATATTCACAAACCCTCCCTTGAGAGTCTCTTGAAATCACTCCCATTTTGCTAATTGTTAGCCCCTAATGGTAGTTGCTCATTAATAAAGGAACAGGAGGAGATCCAGAAACAAGGCAATGAGATCCAGAAACAAAGGCAAGAAGGAGATCCAGAAACAAGGCAAGAAGGAGATCCAGAAACAAGGCAAGAAGGAGATCCAGAAACAAGGCAAGAAGGAGATCCAGAAACAAGGCAAGAGGCAGCACAGGAAAAATACAGAGAATTAGGCACATAAGTCAATGTGCATATTGACAAATAGCTATCTTGCCCCATGCCCTATAAGTCAATATATCTGGCTTACTCTTTGCCACCCTTTATTTTAGAGCTCAGTACTTAGCTCAGAATACTCGTCATATTTGATAATTGTTTTGGCTGGTAATAACAATAGATTCACTTAGATTTAGTCGACACAGCATACTTTATTTAATACCAATCTCTGGATTAGCACCAATGTCTGATGACAGTGACACACTGTGTCTTTCCAAGAAATGAGGTCATCATGATTCGTGTAATAAACTGATACACATTTTGTGGCAATTTGGAAGAGTTTTTAAAATTTGTAAATGAGGTCCTTTTGGTTTGGGTTTTTTTTTTTCAGTTTTTTTTCTCTTTTTGGAAATTTGGATTTCTTTTCCCCCTTGCAATTAAGATTTCCCAAGTGGATGACCAAACTTTATAAAATCCAGGAAGAAATTCAAGTTCTGCTTTTTATTTTTTTAATTTTTTTTTCCCTTTTCTTACTGAAGTTGAGGAGCCTACACAGTTTGTTTCTGAACAAAACACTGCCCTTTTCTGGCAAGAAGTGAGTCTTCTTTAATTAAGTGACATTCCAGAAAGTTTGCAATTAGAAAGGATCAAGGTATAAAGAGAACAGCCTGAGGAAATGCTTTTTCAAAGAGGGCAGGGCAATTTTGACAAGGCAAGAGGAATAGCTACTATAACTACATTTATTTTCTTCTAAGATTGGGCTCTTAAAAGGTAGAAAATGCCCTGTATTTACCAGAAGACAACAGGAACAAGACAGATCCTTAGGCATAACATTCGATACTGCGACTGGACTTAGGGAATTACTCACTACAGAGGGCAGAGCAGTTTGAGTACCACCTCAAGTATCTAAATTAAAATCTTACCTACTTCTACCTGTAGGAAGACCATGAAGCACATTTCTGGAAGGACCTCCAGGCAGAAATGGCCATGTTTCAGCGTGTGCAATTGTAGAACCCATAGCTGAACAATTCCACTGCAGAGAAGTGCAGGGACTCCCTCCACCAATGTGTCTCCAGGACATGAGTCCCTGCCATCACATCATGGTGGCCCACATGAGCCAGAAAGAAAGGCAGGGGTATAAGACAGGGAGCCACTGTCATTTTTGGGGGCCAAACCAGCAGGATCCTATGGTCTGGTACTTGCAAAGGGCAGCAGAGCAGAGTGAGTGAGCTCTCATGGGGTCATTAAAGGAGCAGCTTCTGCAAAACTTTCCTGAGTGGCTTAAGGGTTTGGGTTTTTTTCCCCCCACACAATAGTAATAAATAGCACTTACCCATTCCTGAAGGCTTCTGTTCTTCCAAGCCAAATAAAAATTCATATTTGGCCTTGGCAACATTCTGGGCATGAGCCGATACATCGTTATCCCGCACAAGTGCTTCTGCCTAGAGTCAAAATAAACAAAGCTAATCTACCTTTTTAGTCAAAAAATGTCAGAAGGAACATGAAATCCCTTTAGGCAGCATTTTTAAAGTCTTAATTTCACTCTGACACCACCAATATCATCCAGAGTAGACATGGGCCAAATCAGAGCACTTTTGAAGAGCTCATGTCTCTATCATTGAACACAAGAATTTCAGTATTAAGAACAAAGATCTAACAGAGATGTTACAGCATCCAACCAATCTTTAGCCAGCTTACCCACTAAATGGCCAACAGCACTGGCCAACTATCTCAGTTATACCAGTTAGGGTTAAAAATAGCAAGGGAATAGTATCAGAAATAGCAAATTTGAGTATGTATGTCATAAAACTGGGACTCATGGGAAAACCATAAATGGGGCAGGCTGTTTCTCTGAAAAGAGAGTGGGGTAGAGAAAGTGAGGAGCAAGGACTATGACAAGAATGAATAAAAAGGGGAAGAAGGGTAAGGTATGCAAACATGTAGGAGTACTGTCTAAGGGTTCCTGTTGGGCAGCCCATGCATGACCAACCACTGTCTAGGTCAGGACAAGAGCCCAACTTGGTTTTACAACCATACCATACAAATCAAACCCGCTTATCTGGCCAGGAGGCAGGGAGGGGACAGAGGGTGGTGAGCCCAGTGAGCAGGGGAACACCTGGAGGGGTGGATGGACAGATGGATTGAGCAACCCATTCTACCCACGCCTGGTGCCACCAGCAGCTTACCACTGCTCCCTTCTTGTAAGAAACACTTTGACAGAGTAAAGGTCCAGTTTCTCAGAAAAGAGAAAGGCTATAGGATTAAGATTAAAATACTTTTCTGAACACGTAGGGCCAAAACAAATCTCTAAAATAAAGCACACACCAGCAATAAACTGTAATGCAAAAACTATCTAGAATCAGCATTAAGTTTCTTTTCAGCTGGGCAAGAAAGAGCCTGTAATTCTTCTGTTTGAAGTGACATAAAATAAATCACTAATTCTATAAATTCTTCAGTAAACTTTATATTCATATGAGGCAGTCAGTTGTTGTGGCATAGCAAGCCATGGCATGGTTTACATTGGTGAAAGCATTAGCTTACAAAACTACTCTAAAAAAACAAAGTTAAATGGAACATTCTGCCCTCCAGGACAACAATAAATTTTATGCATTTCTGTCAAATACCTCAGGATAAGCATCAGATACAAACAGAAATTCAAAGTACAAGGGATACATAATTCACAGGAACACATAGTCATGGCTCTTTAATCAGAGATGGATGGAATCACAAATCCATATATTCCTCCTAGGCCATCTGTCCAACGATTACATTTTCTTCCAAGAGCATATTGACAAATAGCTATCTTGCTCCATGCCCTAGAACAGTTTTGCTCCAGGTTCTCCTGGCCTTTTACAACCATTTTTTCCCTACCTTTCTGCACTGTGCCAGTTCTGCAAGATTTAGTCCCAACACCACTCTGCCCTAAGTCAACAGCAGATCTTACACAGAGGTCTTGGACTAATTTATTTACCATTCACTAGTCCAGCTACTCAGCACTAGGGCTTCCAGTACATCGATGCATGTGCTAACACCAGCCTACCCAATCCTTTGGTAAAGATGTGATGGAACAGATAAGGGGCTTTCTAGCACAAAGATGACTAATGCAAGCCTGACAGAATTAGCTTGGAAGAAATGCCCATGTCTGTCCTGTCTTTACAGGACTGCATTCGTTCACTGGCAGGGAGGCAGGAAGGGCTAAAAGAGGAACAGCTGGAGCCAGAGCACACAGGAGAAGGCTCTTTGTCTGCAACAGCTTAGACAGGAGTAGCTTACAGAGCCAGACAAAAATTCAGCCTACTCAGATGGATATGAAGGGATGGGATGGCTAACAACTAGCTGGTGCCAAACCCCTGTGACAGATAAAAGAAATGGAAAATAGAATGAGCAGAACAGTGCAGTTCCTGAGCAGTAAGGAATTTCTGATCCATACTCCTCTGGGACACAGCTTCTCCATCCCTTAGCCTTGCTCTTTGAGATTTCACAGACATCTGCTGAACTGAGCATCCCTGCCAGCAAACACATGTTCCAAGGATCTCTGCCTTTACCTTATTGTAAAGAAAAGAAGAAAACTCCAGCTCACAGTACCTTCTGCATCATCCAGTAACAGGCAAAAGTAAATTGTCAAATTAATGGAATTTTCAGTGCATAGGGCATCATTTGTAAGAGTTAGGTGCCTAAACAGAGGCTGCAAGATCTTAGTCTTTGCATCTGAAAGGAGCAACTTAATTTTCAGAAGTGCTCAACACTGCTGATGAGAATTACAGATACTGGCTTGTGTATGGGAACAGCTGTATTTAACATCTATTTAGGCTGTCAGAGCACTAAAAGGATGTATAAAGAAGGTCCAGATCCAGGCGTAAGGGTAAGTTTATCATATTTCATCCGAACAAGAAATATTAAAAAAGAATGCAAGAGCAGGAAAGAATGAGGATGCTTTGAGGTCAGAGCTAGTTTTTAAGACTATTGCTTTACCAATGTCCAAGTCAAGAGACAACATGCGCTCTCCTTTCCTTCTTTCGATCTACCACTCACCCAAGCCTTGCAGAAGTCAAAATGCCCTGAAACCAGGAGCCCAGAAATGGGCTGGACAAACATTCATGGTGCTTACAAGCTGCATTAGCAAAGATTAAATACGAGCAAGATTGAAAGGGATATAAAACTCCTGCTTAAGCCTTCTGTCTCAGCTCAAGGGCAAAGAAATCTGCATTCAGGTCAGCTTATTTCACAATTGCTTCCCTCAGAGGGCTTTAACCACCACCTTTGATGCATCTTGTCTTTGTCACTGCTGGAGAGGGTGACGCTTAGAGCACCAGTTCCCTCAAATCAGTCCAGCTGCATGTACATTTCTCATGAGCCATATACATATTATTTTTCAGTCCAGTGATGCTCTGCGCAGAGAGGCAGCAAGTTCCTACCCATTTGTGCATTGCTGCTGCAGTGCTTTCTGCCTGTTTGAATGTGTTTGATCAAGCCTACTTCTCTAGGTCATAGCTCTTGGTCAGGCGTTAGGAAGGCTGCATTTGCCTCTCAGGGAATTTTAGATAACATTTATAAGGCTGCATTAGTTTGTACTTGGCAGTCCTCACTCCTCAGACCTCCTGCCAACCCACTGGACCAGTTTCTATTGACCTCACACAAGGCACTGGCATGGGTCAAAAGATGTCCCACGTTGCTGGCCTTCTGTTTCATGCTTAGGGAACAGAGGATAAGCCCGTGCTGCTCGTGGTGGTTCCAGGCCAGCACAGGAATGAAGCTGCTGAATCCGTGTCTCAGCACTGAACTGAACAGCAGCAGGATGCTAAGACCACAGGGTTCCTGCTACTCCAGCAGGAGCTGCCAAGGACAGATAAGTCAGCCCAGCACGAAGCACACACACTGCCTCTGCCTGGCTGTCTGGATGTACAAATGGAGCAGCGGGTCAGTATCTGCAAGGAGAAACTATTCCCACAATTCATCCTTGAGAGGTGTCTTTAGCTCCTGGTTAGAGCCGGGTGCTGCCTTTCCTGAAGCACAGTTTCTCTCTCTGGATGAATTTCATTTCAATTCATAAGCTCCTCTCAAACTACCCTCCAAAAATTCCAGTGGTTTTTAGATAGGTACAGTGAGTCATAGAAAGCTGAAGAAAATGCTTCTCCTTTCTCAACAGAAGAAAAGCCTCAAAGCATCCTCTTTTGATTTTCACTGAGTTTCTGGCTGGGACCTTTTTTTTGGAACAAACTAGTTTTGTCTTGAGGCCTTTTTTTTCTTTTCATACTGTCTTGGGGTGAACATTTCTTCCTAACTTGTCTCAAACCAAGAAACATACCTACATGTCAGACAGCTTTAATGAAGAATATCAAACTCCAGCTATCTCACCATCATTTTCAGCTTAGCAGACAGGAGAGCTGGGCTCTGTCTCAGTGGAACAGGATAATATTGTCCACAGCTGCTGTGACAAGGAATGGGTCAGTGTGAGCACAAAGAATCACTGTGAACCCATGCCTCCTGAAGCATTCACACTTAAGGTCATACATTTTCTTTGAAAATGTCTAATAAGGAGGAAGTATTCAAAGGAACAGATAATTAAATGACAGATTTCCAGTCTGGAATTTTTCAGACTCCCTGAGAGGACAGATGCTGTTAAGACAGACTCACTCCTTGCAGGAGACCTGGGAAAAGTGCTTGAGAAAAAGCAAAACAGGATGGGTGCTCAAGCACGAGCCTTCAGAGAGCAAGAGTCAGCCAAAATTCTGGACAGCAAGAGACCACATGTGCTAAGGGGAGACATCAGCAGGAAGGGACCTAAGGACCATTGACAAAGAACTGGTAGCTGGGACAGAGAGGTGAAAGTGTCCTCAGGCATGGCTCCACAGCTAGGCCATACCATGAGCAAGTCTCAGTTCTACATGTTTTTGCATGTGCACAGCTCTGTTACCCAGAGCTCCCTTCCTTCCCCCTCAGCCATACCACCACTGGATGTCAGCTCCCTGACAGCAGGCAACAACCCCCACTCTGGCAGCATCCTTTTGAGGTTTCATTGAGGCTGCTGGGGAAATGCTGCACTATTGCAAGAAAGCAGAAAAAAGCCTTAAAGAATGCCTGTAAATCACAGTCTACTATGGAGAACTTCACAGCCATACCTGGACCATTTCTAATCCCAGGCTGTGCTTGTTTCATTCTCATTGCTTCATCAACATCTCTAGCAGCAAAAAATTCAATTGCCTGTCAGCAGCCTATCAAATACCCTGATAAACAGTGAGTTTATGCTCTCAGCAGGAACGATGGACAGAAGGTTCTCACAGATTTTAAAACCTTCTCCAGCAAGTTGCAATGTCATGGACAAGTCTTTACAGAATTCTGCATTGAGAGCTCTGCCTCTGCTGTCACATCATCCCTGGCCAAGAGCTTAGCAAGCTTTATTGCTTTTGACAGGTCATACAATTGTTCTAAAGAAACTATGCCTGTTGAACTTGTCTTAAATCACTTTCCTAAGTAACAGGATCACATGTAGAAAGCTGGCATTAAAATAAACCTGCTAACTCGTGAAACCTAGTGCACCACAGGAAGAGCGTGGGTTGGGTGCTCACAATAAGACCACTAGCAAGGGTTGTAGTGTTTAATTCCATGTGACCTCATACACCATACTTGTGATTTCCTCATACCTCCCCACACTAATACACATATTTGCAATTCTTGAATTAAAGCATTAGTAAAATAGATTAAAATTCAAAAGAACAGGAGCTTTGCATGGCCTAACCTCAGCTGGAGCTGCTAAAACTTAATGCTAGCCATGGGTTTGAAAGAGAAGAAATCTCAGCCTGGGTTTTAAACTGATTCCTAACTATCAGGAGTTGCAGGGAGATGTATAGAAAGCCAGAAGGTGAGGAGGAAAGAACGGGCCTGTGTGAGAGCACTGCCTATAGCTGTTTTCCAGCAGAGAAGTCAGGATTTTAGAGAAGGTTATGTAAGACTTTTCAGCTACGAGGCAACTGAGAGATGTGGCAGAGCTGCTTGCCACAGTGAAAAGGGGTCTGAAAAAAGCAAAGAACAATCAGTAATTCAGGACCTTTTTTTTTAATGCAACAGCCAGAAGACAACAAAATAAAGTACTGGGAATCAGCACCACACCAAAGAGGAGACAGTTCCTTGTACAGTTTTTAGTCAAAACCACCAACTTCCTTGCAAAGCAATGTCACAGAAACCAAAATACTGAAGTACCCAATGAGGAGAGTGAACAAGCTCAAGGGATACAAATCCCTAACAATACAGAAATCATATCTTTCTCATGAATCTCTAAGCTGAACTCTTCCTGGGCATCTTCCTGGGCAACTCTTCCTTGACCACATATGTGCCCCTGGGCTGAAGTGGCCTTGAATCCAAACCAGTGCAGTGAGTCACTACTGCATGCTCACCAGGCTTCGGCATGGCCGTGGACTGGGCACACCTCAGCCTTTGTACCATCCAGCCAGCTCCCCTTGAGCCCTCACCAGAACAGACTCCACAGCTTACCCCAGGGATTCACCAAAAGGCACCAGGGCACTGCAGAGTTCCCTTGCCATTATTCCCAGCACTACAGGATTTGTTTACTATGAGCAGCCTCACAGGAAGCAGCCAGGCTGGAGAGAGCAATACTGAAAGGGTGCAGATACTATCAAAGCTGCTCTCCCTGCACAGGTTTCACAGAAGTTCAGTGTGTAAAGAGAGGCTCAGTTCAGAAATGAAGCAAAAGACTTGATGCTTAGGAAAAAACCTGCGAACAGTGACAAAAAAACTCTAATTAATGCCTTAGCAGCAGTTTTGCTTGCAGTATCAAGCAGGCAAAATTTGTTTCCAGTCTGGTCACCTTGTTTTAGATCTGCACTTGAGTTTTTCTCCCCTTAAAGAAACATTTGCTTTGTTGTTTGGTTGAAGTTGTTAGGAAGTAGTCAGCTGTTATACAGAATTAAAGACTTTTTATTATGCAAAGGCTGACACTGTCTGAGCTGTAACTGCATGGCTGTGAACAGCATATTAATTCAAAGTCTGTATGATTACCATTAAAGGTCACTCAGCATTTTGTATTTGCCAAGTAAGTGATTTTTGATGCATGCAGCATGGACCTTTGGATATCTATGCATTATTTCTAAGGTATGTGCAAGAATCAAAACAAGCCCATTGTGTTCTTAGACATAACACATAGAGATAATGAAAAACACCCAAGACTTTTATAAAGCCACAGTGCAAGTATTTTTCTGAAGTTATCAAAGAGCATTGGGGTGGGAGTGGGATTTAAGAAAAACTGTGCAAAGACAGTCTCTTTTATCCAGAGAATTCAGTGATGCATGTAGTAGACATGTTGCATTTACTGTTTTTGTTCAATCTGTTCCAGTATATTTAGCAAACTAACAGACTGCTTCTCTTCAGCAGGTAGTGTGCTTCCATCGTCTTTAGGCATCTTGGATGGCAGAACAATGTTTAGACAGGCTACAGGTGTGCTCCACATGGATTTCTACTCCATGGAAGCTAAAATTTGAACATACCTAAATGCCTCAGGAGCCTAGCAGAAGTTATGTATCTTTAAGCAGCTAAATTCTTCCCAAAACCTTAGCCAGCTTCTGCTGTCCCTTGAAAATTTACAGATGGCGTCCTTTGCCATGTGCTGTACATTCTTTATGTCCACCTAAATATACACTGCTTTTATGGACGGCAGGCCAGGGTATTGGGAGAGGTCATCTTCATTTTTCAAATCAATATTATAAACATAGTTTAAGATAGTGGCCCCAAGTGATTAAAATACTCCATTTCAGTGAATAGTTAAAAAAAAACAAAAAACAAACCAACAACAAAAAACCACCCCACACCCAACCATCAGACAACTCTACACTGGAAGAATTTACATTTGCAAAAGTGTAAAAACCTGCATTTTCTCTGTGGCATGTGCAAACTGTAGAACTACAACACAGCAACAGAGCATGCAAAAAGGGGGAAGCATCTCCCGCTAACTTAGACATAGCTTATTGATTCTGCATGATTATTTCATATCACATATTTAAATTAATTTTACAACTTTCACCTCAGCAGATTTTTCTGAACCTTACCTAGATTTAACAGAAGTTTTTTGGAACAGAAATTTGACTGAAGCTTGAGCTGAGCCATCTTATTTCTGGCACAACTGAGGCAGAAGCAAGAAAACACATCAACAAATTTCTCCTGATGAGCAGGCTCTGGGGGACTGAAAATATTGTTGCAAGACCTTTTGCTTGCTAAGAAAGTGCATCTTTATAACTGCAGCATTGTTGGGCAGCTATGGCCCCGCAAGCAGTCAGGAGCCAAGAGGCAGTTTCAGCTGTAGCAAGAAGGCAGAAGACATCAAAGATGTTACATCCCCCACGAGCAGCACAATACAGGCCAGCTGGCAATCGTGTCCCACTGGTGAGGAAGTTAATACCTCTTCTTCTTTCCTCATTAAGTCATAGCAAGTCCACAGACAAGACAGCTGACAACAACCAGAACTTGCTGGTACTATTATTTGTTTCCTCTCGAGAACAGGGCTTCACTGGCAAGCATTCTTCTGTTAGCACTGACATGCAGACATATCCCAGGCCTAAGTGCATCTTGCCATCACACTTGGCATTCATTCATCCTGGGAGATGCAGTTATTACTCAAATTACACTTCCCATTTGAAAATTGTTGTTAAAAAATAATGAGCGCACTTAAAGCCACCTCTTCCACTGTGCCATTTCACGACAAGAAAGCAAGCTCCATTCATTGCTTCTGCAAAAAGGGAGGCTTGTATTATGTAATCTGTGCCATTTAGGTTGTTTTCTTACTGCTCCCAAACTACTACATCACAGTTTCAAGACAAGGACCTCTTTTCAGTCATAGAATCATAAAATACACCTAGTTAGAAGGGATCCATCATCATCATCAAGTCCAACTCCTGGTCCTGTGCAAGACAGCCCTTTCACTAGGCAGCAAAACGTTGCTGTGGCTATGACGTGATGCTCTTGGCAAGCGTGGCAGTGACCAGTGTGTTTCTGCCCCGGCAGGCCATCCTCAGAAGCCAGTTCCAGCCTGGTTTCCTTTGGCTTAGCCAAACACTGAACTGCACCACTGAAAATCTTTTTGTGCCATTAGCAAAAGGAGCCACAGCAAGCGCCACACACTTCCCACAGCCATCACTGGTGGCCGAGGTAGGTACTCAGTGGAGATGGAAATGCTCACACTCTGATGGACAGCTTGATCCCTGACGGACAGCCTGATCCAGTGCCCAAACAGGTTTTTTACTTAACAGCATCCAGGAAGTACAGTCAATTCAGGAGCCATTCAAGCTTCAAGGGCTAGATAATACCCAAGCTCCTCTGACTCCTTATTCAACCCTGTAGCAAACAAGCCCGCACCCAGAGGGCTAGCTCTCACCCCACCCTGCTTTTAAGCACCATCCACAACCTGGCTTGCTCATCTCTATAATGCAGAGAATAAATGTTCAGATGCATTAGCATCACAGGAGTCTGTGGTCTCCAACAGAAGCTGGCAAAACAGCAAGAAACATCTCAGAGCAAGGAAGAGCAGCACTCAAGAGAAAGTATCTGGAAACATACTGCAGAAGAATACTTCAAGTAGTGCCATTCCTGAGAGGAATGGAACACTTATCCAGAGTGAAAGTGTCAGGCAGACACTTTGAGCTGGTCTGAAACAGCTTTTTCATCTAATAGAAGAAAATTATTTCTAACATACATACAACCCTGCCCACAATTTCACATGACTACAAACAGGAAAATAAGGACTGGAAATAGTCTCTGTAGTCATGGAGTTTGGAAGGCATCGATCCATTTAGAAAGATATTTAGAAGTTTAGGACAAAAATTGCACAAGATCTAAATTTGTTTATCTGCAGACCCACTTTGCTGTATGGTGACAGAGAAGCTCCCTAGCACACAGGAGCCCTTCTCAGCCAGACTTCCGGAGGGAAGGAGCCACATGCAATTTTACAACCCACCAGGATGCAATGAACCACCCAGGCCACAAAGCAGGTCTGGGTGGGACAGGCAGACCAAGAAATCCCTGCTCCACCAGAAGCCAGGTCTCCATCAGGGACCATTTGCAAGGAAATGTCCCTTCAAGGACAGTGAGTGGCATATGTCTCTGCTGAGCCCAGGAACATTACTCCCACCTTTGCTGGGTGAGCTCAGCAAGACACACAAAACAACTCCTAACAGCTGCTGCACCCTGTTCTCATCCTCAGCACTCCCAATGCAGAGCTGAACTGGAGCAGGATGCTCGGACAGCCCCAATCTTTGAGTTTTGGAAGCAGTTCACAGGCTTGTCCAACCTCAGTTGAAGAAGAGCAGCTTGGCAGATGGTTCCCCAGTATCCTGGGGACTGACTCACCTAATCTTAGTCTGCAGACACCATCCTCTCTCTCCCTTTCTTGGGCTCTCTTCACTAGGCCACTACATTGTGCTCCCTCTAAATTACCTTTAAATCAGCACCCAGCAGTACCCCAGCTTCTTCTCTCTCTCAAGACCCTTGCAAGGAAACAGAGGTTCTCCAAAGAGAAACACGTGCCTCAGAGAAACACATACCTGAGAAAAAGCACTCCAGCCCTCAGGTCTGCCAGGCCTGTCTCTCCATGAAGCAGGAATGGTTTCAAGCAATCGGCTACTGAGCACGAACAAAGACATGGCCCAAGCACCCTTACTTAGCACTGGTGGTCTTGTGTGGTGTACATCTTGTGCTGCCTAAATGCTGAATCTTCCAGCACTTGTCTCAGAACACACACATGGAGACAAGTGCCTGCAGAGATGCTCCACAGCACTCCCACAGAGAGCCTGCCTCTTCAGCCCACAGGAATCAAACCCCAAACTATTCCCTATATCAAAGCTCTAAAATCAATTGCCAGACTTCCTTGGTGTGATGGGCAAGAATAGCAAGTACTGTGTTGGTATGGAGACAGGGAGGGGAAATATTCTGAACAACATCCATGTCTTTCAGCTATGCACCTTGACAACAGTAAAAAAGGATTTGCTGAAAAAGCTGCTAGCACGTTCATTAAGATCCTCACTGCTCCTTTCCTTCTCACTTTGATGGCATAGATCAAATTGAAAACTGGAAATTGGAAATAGGAAATCAAACAATCCACTTAAGCATGAATAGCACAAGAGAACTAGTTTCACACAGGTCAGTTGTGCAAGAATTTTCTGTGTGGATTAAGCAGTCCTAAAACTTTTTTTTCAAAACTTGTTTCAAGTTTTGAAAACAGCATCATGTAAGTTTCTTGGATTTTTTTTTTTTTCACATCACCACTACCCTAAAGGATGTTCTTACACTCCCCAATGAACCAAGGCTCTAATTGAATGAGATCATTTGCACAGGGTCTCCTATACCTGCAGTTAACCTCACCTCTCTCCCATCAAAAGCATGCCCCAAAAACAACTCTCTCTCTGTGCAAATCAACAGAGCTAGGACACATTCACTGAAAGCATTAAACTGGAAACGTCTGCTGAAACACATCAACTAAGGATATGACTGATGGAAAAGCATTTGGAGAAGAAAGAGGCTTCTTTCTACTAGCTAAACCAGAAAGACTTGGATGACTCTCAGCAGTCTATTACAACTGCTTCAAACACCAGGTGTACAACCTCCAGTTTCATTACATATACTGCATTTGACTTTCTCTGTTGATGGTCCTATGCACAGACAGAATTAAAAGTGTGACTGAAGCTACAAAACTAATAGTACTTACAGTTGCCTATTACACACCCAAATCATTTCAGAAGCATATACATGCGGCTTTGCCTGACAACATACTAACTGGACCCTGTGGGAGCCAAGTAATTGATGTTTATAGCACGGAAATACTCACCTATATGGGAGTTAGCAACTTCAGTGAGTTTGTGTGAAGTTCAAACTCATTACAACTGTGTGTTTATGCTCCCATTGAGAAGTGTAGCTCCAGTTCCCGGGAGCAAGGAAGTAGATAGCACCTCAACTGCACAGGAGCATGCTTGCATAGTTTAATATTCCACAGTTTTACACTTTTGGTGAAATCATCTCAACCTCACTCTTGCCCTGAAAATGCAATGCTACAACTCAGCCAAACGCTTTTCTGACAACGTCTCGTTTAATTCAAGAATTTGGCTAGATTAAGAGAGCCTGTCAGCGCAGCAACAGCGCTGATGTGTTACACAGACGAGTTACTTGGAGACACAAGCAAAACGAACAGCACGATGTGCAGGCTCGGGGTCCCAGCCCTGAGCGCAGCTTCCCTGCTGCAGCTGGTGTCTCTCGGGATCTAGCAGTTACGAGCACAGAAGTGGGCTCCGAGCTTTTCCCCTCAGGGCACTGTGAAAAGGATTTTTAAAAAAGCAAAACCAAAAACTGAAATTAAGAGGGGAAAAGGAAACTAATAAAAAGGAAAGAGGAAAAGCGATAAGGGAAGAAGGAAGAAGGAAA
>VYXF01012907.1:212679-234178 GCA_013397295.1 Polioptila caerulea | reverse complement strand
TGCTCTTAAATCCCCTCAGCGCGGCTCGCAGTTGTTGGGGGAAAAAGAAGAAAAAAATGACCAAAAAAAAAGAAGAAAAAGCAGAAGCCTTTTCCAGCCTTCGGGCTTTCCCTCACAGTCCGACTTCAAAAAGCAGAAGAGCGCAGATGTCTTTGGAGTAACCCCATCTGAGCACTTGAAACTGATTTTGCACTTTTGTTTTTTTCACAGTTCGCTGGAAGCTCTCGTGCATCGTCAGGTTTTAGAGCACTCAGCTACATCATTAGAATTTCTCTAACTAGGACCTCTGAGCCTTGTTCTTTTAAGTAAAATTGGGGTTTTCCTGTCAAAAGCTGTGCTTTAGAAGATACCCCCAAATCTCATTAGCTCAGTTAGAGGAGTTAACTGCACAAGTAGCTGGCAGACTGCATAAAGAAGGATGTCAGTTTCTGCGAGTTCAGTATATCTGTGTTTTTTCAGCAACAGCTGAAAACTTATTTGGTTTTAACCAATCAAACTTGAGGATAGGCTTTCTGGAACAATCTCTGAGGACCAGGAGTCACTGAACACACAGTATGTTTGCTTCATTCCGCGCACGGATAAAAAAAACCTGTGGGTTAGGTGGTAGACTAAGATTGTTTTCTAATGCTGTGCTCTTCTGAAAGGCTTTGTACAGTGCTGGTGGTAGAAGTGCATCACCATTAAGTCAGTGACCTAAGTGTACCACACCCAGACAGACAGAGCAGCACCTCTGTGGCTGAGGAGACAGGCTAGTCCTGCCGTGTTCCCCACTGGCCACACAGCTCAGTGCCAGAGCCACCCTCCCTGCCCCCACTGGGTGATCTCTGCCTTTCTTCAGTCCCATGGGGAAAAGAATCCATTTCCAACAGGATAACAGTATGTCTAGGCACAATGCTTGAAGCCCCCTGGCCTAAAGCTTTCCCTGCTTGGCAATAAGACAGGGGTTGCAGCACCATCTCTGGACTCTTCCAGCTTGTCTGGGGGCTCCATCCAGCAGCACCTCCTCATGCTCTTCCCAATCGGGCTATGCATTGTTCACACTGCTTCTCCTAGACTGAACCCACTATTTCTCACCACTTCCAGCTCCACATTTACCCGAACGGTAGTACTCCTGCTTTACACTCACATCACTGGGTAGCAGACTGCACCGCCTCTGTCATCTGGGTGCCAGTGGTGTACAGGGTATTTCCGAAGGCATTCTGCTCTTTCTCTACAACTTCCCCTCTCCCCGTTCTAAGCCTCTCGCCTGCTCCCTGGCACCACAGGCTGTCTTTAACCATCCACCCCAGGAGCAGCACAGGACCTGCCCCCTGCCCTGCTCAGCACCACTCGTTTCTGTCCGCTGGGAACAGGTGAGTGAAAACCTGTCTTTCCCTGCTCTGAAACAGCTGGCACAGGTCCTGAAGAGGTCCCTGTGGTGCAGCTCGTCTGTGTCCATCATCTGTGGCTGAATTGCTCCAGCAGGGCTGGGTGATGTGCTGAAGGGCTTCACCCCTCTCCCCCAGCCACAGCTGTGATGCCAAACATGTTTTGGCCCCGCCAGGGTTTTGTCCCATCTGTCAGACACCCTGGGGGCCCCGGGAGCCTGTATGGGGGCACAGCCTGCAGATTCCCCATCTGCGCCACATCTGAGATGGCTAATGCAGCGGAAAAAGAAACCACCCAGTGCCTGGGTCTCTGAGGAGTTGGTGCACTCTGCCTGCCTCTTCCCTGACAGACTGAGGTCATGCGACTGCAGGCCAGGAGGCAGCTGGGAGCAAAAGCAGGGCTGGAGCAGGGCTCGTGATGTCCCTTGCAAGGCACATCCCCCTGCCCTGGGCACCTAGGTGGCTGATGCAGCCACTGCACTCCAGTTTGGAGCTTTCCCCCCCGCCCCCATCTGTTGAGAAAAATTTGACCTTTTCTCTCTGATCCCAGCATCTGGCTGGAGTCACCCAGACATTTAGGCTGCCAGGAATAAGCTCTGTGCCAAAGGATTGGAAATTAAGAACATTTGCCAGCTTGGGCAGGATGGTCCTGCAAGCCTCTGCTGTGTAGGCATCTAGCTCTTGGTTAGCTTCACTGCAAAGGAGGGTGATAGAGGCCTGAAATTGGCACAAACTGGTGTTTCTTACACCACTAATCATTATTTTCTGCAGAAGGGCCATATTAAATCATAAAACATTTCTGTGAAGGGGCAATCAGCACAGAAATGTGGTGGGGTTAGTACATTTAGAAAGGAAAACTGTATATTTTGTCCAAATGCTTGCTATAAATTTCCCGGCAGTTATAGTTAGAAAAATAAAAGTCACAAAAAGCTGTCACAAAACCTGGCAACCTGCTAAGTAGTTATGAGCTACATATCACAGTTAGAGAGCGTTCTTAATTGTTAAAGAATTTAGTTGTGAGCATACGACATGTATTTTTACACATTTTTACACATACACAACCCAAATAGAAATTTTAAATAAACACGAAAACTCAGAAGAAGGCAGACAGTCACGTCCAGCCTGTGCAGTGGCTAAGCCGCTCTGAATTCCCCAGCCATGGGCAGCGATGGGGAACAGGGAGCCAGCATTGGGCAGGTGATGTGCATGGGTGCTGGGCTGAGGTTGAGCAGGGCTCAGGAAATGAGAGACAATCTCAGAAGCTGGTGGCTGCGGCAGACAGAAGTGTGGAAGCACCATGAGGGACAGCTGGATCCCACAGCTTGGATAAGGGGGATTTGTGTGAGAAGTGGCCAAACTGCAAAGGCAGTTGCTGGGGTCATCTGGTGCAGTGGAGCCTTGCAAGGCCAACCATGCTCTAATAATGCTGTCAGCTGAGATTGCCAGGTCACAGTATTGAAAATATCAAGTTTGGGTATGCCAGATAGCAAAACGTACCCAGGGCAAAAAAGTATTGCTGGACTGCTTGTTTGCAAAGAGTCTTGAGTAGAAAACAGAAGGTCAGTAAACAGGAAAATGGGTCAGTAAACAGGAAAGACAGGCAGTGTCAAGGGCTGGCAAGGTGTGCTTGTCAAGCAAGCCCACACCTGACCACCAGAGTGGGAGCAGGGCAGCAAACCAAACTTGTTTTTCTGCCTATAACACATGGGCCAAACCTACTTCTGGTCACAACATGGGGGTCATGGGGTGCTTTCTCTCATCAGCAGGGCAGCACCTAAGTGGGTGCACGGATTGAGTATTGCTGTGTCGGTGCCTGTTCCAGCCAGATGGCACCAGTCTTTTCCCACCACTTTCTAAGACAAACTTAATTGTCTGAGTCAAGAATTCACAGCTAAAAATACCCTACCTCACTATACCACCCCCTAATGAAAAAGAAAAAAGAAGAAGTAAGTAAAAAGTAAAAAAAGGAGTGTATTAAAATCAGTGTTCTGTAAAAAGTACCAATGCATAAACTCTGTGACTTTTTTGCCAATAAAATTGCTGTCTTGCTCATTATTCTCCTCTCACAGGGAAGTAGTACAGGAAATTCACTTCCAAATAATATTTCTTTATTCAAAAGGCAGAAAACCACAAGTAAGCAATCATTCAGGTACTCACTAGAAAATTTCTCAGGACATTGCATTTCAAATTGAAGAGACTCTCTTTTGTCTAGAGGGAGAAGAAGGCAAGCTATGTAACAAAATAATATCATTTAAAAAGCCTAACCAGAAACACCACTATCTACAGATGGAAAGACTGAGTTAATCATTTATTGGATTTTCCTCATGTGTCTGGATTTTCTGGACACAGCTGGGAAAACATTTTCTTTTCCCTGTTTTACTCAGAAAAACATAGTCACCATCACAACCAATTTTTTTTTTTTTTAATAAAGGTGGAAAAGAAGCTGTTAACAGCATAAGGGGAGCAGCAAACTTGGAGGTGAGGTGCAGAGTAAGAAAAACTGGACATGTGTAAAGATAGTAACCTTCCTATTATTTCTTTAAAAGAGTCAGGTTTAAATCATAGTAAGGCCCAGGGTGACAGCTACAGCATGGAACGGGCCAGTGAACACACTGGCTAGTTATTCAGCTTCACTGTGAGAAGGTCTGTGCTGCAAGCCATGACATTATCATCATTCTTCACCTGTTTTTTTCCCCACAGGTTGTCAGGTTTGTTTGGCCTCATACCCAGAACTCCTGGAAACTTCCCTTTTACGGGTTAACTGACTCTTGTCCTGTTCCTTCGCTCATGGACAATTCTCTAGAGGCTTGCTATGGCCAGGAAACAATCCTGAGATTTCACTTCACTCCTTCCTCCATCTGACATGTTCGTTGGGAGGAAAGGAAATTACCAACATTCCCTGCCCAGGGAGCCCTGTAACTGGCCAGAATTAGACCATTTGATGGGAAATCTCAAATTTGTTATTCTATCCATCAGAGTGTGGGGATCTCCAATTTTATATTTATTTCCAAAACCAAGGACTTCATAGCATCAGTACCTCCCCTGATGATTTAGTCTTTAGAAATCTCCTTATCAACTGAAGTCAAACTGAAGAACACAGAAAGTCCTGCAGAATATCCCTGTTTTGGAATGTTCTTAGTTACCCCATGGGTTTCTGCTGTCACATCCTCTCTTAACCCTTACTCTTCCCCGTGTCTAGCAAATCTGTAACTTTGGCCTTGTCTTTAGAAAGGGCTGAAGGGTCCTGAAATCAGCCCATCTGTAGAGACTACAACCTTCCAAAGAGGCAGCCATCTCTGCCACAGCTCCTGGATGTTTGTGTGGAACTGATGCACCCACAGCAGACTGGTCATTAAATCTTTTCTGTGCCAACCCCCTCCAAAAGTGGCAGCCCAGTGCAGCAATCATGGTGTAACCTAGGGGCCCTACTAAAAGTTTTCCAGAGTGAAGACCGTGAGGAAGGGTTCCAGCCAGACTGATGCTGGCCATGTTCTTCCCAAGCATCTCCAAATAGCTGGTTGTTCCTGAGCTACCAAGCCCAAGCAAATCCTGCTCCTGCTGCTCCCCAGCACTAAGGGTACAACCTAGCCTTCTCTCTGGATGGGGGAAAGCCCTCCATCCTGCTCCTGACATGAATGCAAGAGGCCAGGTCTAGGAATTTAGGATACTCCAGCACGGGGAACAGCAACAGTGAAGGCAGGGAAAAGGAAATTTCAGCCAGTTCCCAGAAGCTTGGTGTTGTTTCTCTCTCTGGATCTTTGCCACATTAGATCATTACATGGAGGTTTCTAGGGATCAAATCACCAAGACTCTTTCCCTTCCTCCAACTTATCACATAAAGGGTAAAGAATAGAATCAAGTTTTGGTTTCTTTGCAATGTCATCCATATAGCAAAGATAGATTTAGCTTTGGGAGAATATGAGAGAAGTGTTCTTTCATTGTGTCATGGTTTAAGCCCAGAAAAAAATTAAGCACTATGCAGCTGCCCAATCAGCCTCCTCCCCTCTCCTCCCTCACCCCTGTGGAATGGGGAGGAGAGTCAAAGTGAAGCCTGTATGTTGAGATAAGAACAGTTTAATACCAAAAATAAAGTAAAATAAACTAATAATGGTAAATAATAACAATGATAATAAAAAAGAAACAAGTAATGTACAAGGCAGTTGCTCACCACCCACTGACTGGGCCAGACCTCCCCTTTCTGAAACCATATCATCCACCCTTCCAGGTAACTCCTCCCATTTCATATACTGAGCATGACATTTTGTGGTGTGGACATCCCTTTGGTCAGTTCGAGTCACCTGTCCAGGCCATGCTCCCTCTCACTTTCATTGGCATACCACCTCCCTGGCAGAGTGTGAGACAAGGGAAGAATAGCCTTCAACTTAGGATAACCACAACTTGGCAAAATACTAAACCATCAGTGTGTTATCAAGACCATTCTCACGCTGAATCAAAAACCAGCCTTGTAACATCCACTGAGAAGAAATTAACTCTGCCCTAGCTTAACAAGGACACACTACCTTGTACTACAGAGCATGCATCACACCAGAATCATCAGCCCCATATGTCAATCTGACATATACATCTCCTCCAGCTTTTACCCAGAGGATACAGTGCCTAGTAGAAAAGCAAGGGAATCATATAAGGAAAGAGACACCTTTCTTTCTCAGGCTGAAGCACTGAACATTATGTTCATCTATTGAATCAGATTATCAAAGGCCATCTCAAAATAAGTGAAAAACCTCTGCCTAAGCATGGCTACTCTTAGGAGTCTTCCATTCAGAGCCCCATCTGCCCTAGACTCACTGATTCCTCCTGCCATTCCTACTTTGTGCCTAAATTTGGTAACCAGATGGATTCATTAACAAAGTAGCCCATCTAGACCATCAGCCACAAGAAAAAAAAAATGTTTTGCATAAATATCAACAGTGATGTTCAAAAGTGCATTCAAACACACAGATCAGGATATATGGTACTTGAGCAGAAGAGAAATGGTCCTCCTGAATGTATGTGATTCTACTGAGCATTATTGTTTCTATGGAAGCCTTAGCTAGCCTTAGGAATCTTTCTGGTCTCAACCTCCAAAAGGAGATGCCAAATACTGTAAGTGTATGGTGTGCTATCATCAAGGGAAGCATACATTTCAAGCCAAGATATGGTGGCTTTGTGGTTTTGGCTTCCTTAGACTCCCGTTGAGTCTCCTGTACAATTTTCCCATTTTCATAAGTGTCTTCTTTATCCTGCTACAGATGGTTCAGAGAACTGAAACTGCACATCAGATACAGAGCCAGTGAGATATGAGGGGAAAAGAACGAATGAATTCATTGGCCTTTTTTTCGGTAGGGTAGATAGCAGGTTTTTACAGGACTATCAGCACCTGGAAAACATGAGTTAAAGAGGGACTGCTGCAGCTACAATTGTGTGTCACATTGACATGCAACAAGCAACGTTCAGAGCTGGAAAAACATAAAGCATAACACCCCACTCTCCTCCCCAAAACAAGATAATTATGGCCTGTAACTCTGGCATGTTCATACAGCAGCCTCTGGCTGAAATGCTCCAGTCAAAAATGCAAACAACATTGCTCTGAAGAAAAGTACTAACAAGATCTCATCCTCTACTTAAACAAATCTGCAAGGGGTGTTGACAACAGAGAGCTGGAAATGGATGGGCACATCCATATCCCTCCCAAGCTCTTCCCAGGCAGTGAGCACTCATCAGTCACAAATGACAGGTGGAAAGTTAAATGGGGACAAGCCCATTTCACTGGGACAGAGTGAGCCTAACCAGTGTGAACAGATCATTATTGACTTTGGTCAGAACTGAGGAAGGCCTCAGCTGGAAGGTTTTCTAAACAAAGGAAAACACCATTCATTCCCACAGCAGAGGACAGGAGTCAAAACTGAAAAGGACTTGAGACAGAAGTATCAGGTGTCAGCTAGAGTGTGACACCAGAGACAGCCACTCCTGTGATGCAGCACCATGGTAACAACCATGGTCTGCTGTGTGGTGGGCTGTATCTCCAAATGTGGAGGAGTATGGTGTTTTCTCCTTCTGTGGCTGGTTTTCTTGGGGCAGCCTGCTACACAAGGCTGCTCCAGAGCCTACTGGGCTAATACCAGCCTGGAAGAGTCATATTAAGGGGTGGAAAGCCTTAAAAATGCTTAAAAAAGCTTTAAAAAGCCCTGAGGTGCCTGGGAGGACAGAGTTGAGAAGGGAGGCATAGCTTTGCATCAAGAGACAGGGAGCATATGCCTGGCATCACACACTATATGGATGGAAAACTGGCTACCAGGAGACTCACATCCTCTTTTGTCACATAAATCTTCTACAATTTCTTGCTCTTCTCCAAAGTTGGACACCAGACCTCCTTTCAAACTTTTCATCTTTGTCTCTTCCCTCTCCAAAAATCAATGTCAGCATGCATCCTTTATTTATCCACTGTCTCCTGTACCACTTCATTTCCGTACAACCAGAGTCTACCTCTTACTCCTTACAGCCCTGGCTTCCTACAGCCCTCAAACCCATATCCCAACACTGGAGCTCTCAGTCCTCCTGCTCCCCTGCTCTGCAGTGCTTCTGCCCTGTTGGTGAAGAGTTCTAGCCTCACTGCCATACATCCCAATGCTCACGTTCTCTATCTCCTTTGCAATCATTTATCATATTAATATTGCTCTTTCCTCTGCTAATGGTTAATTACCACCCTGCTCATGGCCTGAAGCCAACACTTCATCAATGAGATGGGGCTACAAACTTGACATTTTATATTATTTGAAGCAGCAGAAAAGATGTAGGAAGTTCCTACCTGCCCCACTCTCATTTGTTCCTACCGTTTTGCAGTTGTGCCAAATGCCACATTCAACCTGGCACACCATTTGCAGACGGAATACTCTAGGCAAGGAGCATCATTTTGCATTTCAACTTTTTTCTTCTACCTTTTTTCCCCTCAAAGTAATTGCTGTTATCACCTTTGCTCCCCCTGCTCTTAGCCTCAGCCTTACTCTTCCATCAGCAACTGCATAAAGCAGCTTTTACCTGCTCCTGTGCTATAGCCCACAGCATTAGTTTTCACCATTTCACATATCTTCCTCTGCACCCCAGATGCCTGTACTAGAAGCCAGAGTAGCTGCCATACAGCATCTCTCTCTTCCTTCCCCTTATTTCCAGAAAACCCTCACCAGGAGTGCAGAAGGCATGAAATGGACAATGCAATACTCTAGCATGGAGATTCAATTTCCTCCAAAGCAGGTTTTATCTAACAGCCAAGGGTGTTGGTGGGCCTTGCCTGTCATTTATCAGTCCCTATCACTCACCACAACCATGTGGATCCAGCACCTACAGGTGCAGAACAGATGTGCTACTCCTGACTTCCTCAAATCCAAAAATCCTTATTTATTTTGTTTCCAAAAGCTTGATTTTTTTCATCCACTGCCATATTGACTTCCTACATTTCCATCAAGCCAGCTTTACAACTTCCTAATCATCTCAAGATTAAATCTAACTCAAAAATCGGCCCAAGGGGAAAAAACTCTGCTCAGTTCCCCAAATGTGTGTTCCAATCCTTCACAATTTTTTTCCATTTATATATTTTTAATTAGAATGCTAGATTTTGATAGCTAGGTACAGAAGAAACATGCTGTTTCTTCCCTTTCCTTGATGTCAGAAGTACTCTCTTCTGGCTTGAAGAACTTGCTGGATTCCTGTTTTCTGAGAGAAGCAGAAGATGAAGAAATATGTATGGTGAGGAAGTGAAAACTATCTGAGACACAAGCTTCATTCAAAGCCTGCTGGAATTAGTGGAACATCACCATATATTAGTGGAATATCACTGCCTGCCTCAGGCTTTGGAGTCTCTCTTGGTTCTTCCCAAATTTTGGATTTTCAATGGCTGTCTTAAAAGTAAATTTTTAATCCTATTCCAATTCTGCTGAGCGCATTCAACCTTCAGTGCCTTAAGTACTAGTGGCAAACAGTCAGCTATGCTCAGGATAAGGCTGTGCAAGTGTTTTCAAGTGCAGGACAAGCAATCTTAATGACAGTTTTTCATACTGGTAAGCTTGTCTGAAGTCCAGGGTGCACGCTCATGAATTAATACTCCTACACCACTTGTCAAAAATGCAAGCCCTAGCAATCTGACTTCTCAGATGAAACAACCGAGGTAAAGTTAAATGACCCGATCAAACCACAGATGCAAGGGAGTGTTACCCTCAATAGGAAAAGGCCGCCGTTCGCATAGCAATAAACCAAACGTCTCTCAGCCAGGCGCCTCTCAGTCCTTACTGAACACATGGTCAAGTCCCACTGCAGGTAGTCACACACATGAAATTAGACAGACACACCCCTGTGTGTAAATCCAGGACCCAAAGATCTCAGATTTACATTCACATTTTTAGCTGGTCAAGAACTGTGTTGAATGCATCTACTACATTTGAAGTGGCCACAAAATAGCCAGCCAGCCCAGCTGCCTTGAGAGTGAGCTCTGTGGAATGAGATGTCAAGGAGGGCCTGAATTTCCCCAGGTTGCTTGGGGTCGTTGAAACTGGATGGAAAAAAAAGAGAATGATATTCCTGAGGCACTCAGGTTTGTCCCTCCATCCCCCTTCTTGAATGGGGAAAACGTTTCAATGAGCTCAGATTAATAAATCTGACTCAAATCTTGGATTTGAGTTTGAGGGGATTTTCTGAATTGGATGGAAGATTTTTGCCTCTTTTTGCAAGTCAGTATTTGTAAATGTGTTAGTGTCTCCCTTGATATACCAAGAGAAAATCACAGTTTTCTGTAGGTAAAATATAAAGGCTCTTTCCAAAGAACTCAGCAGTTCTTTAGACACACCTATGAAAAGCAAACAGATTTGCACTGGATGTTAGCAAAAGGCAAGAGTACAATGGAAAATCCTTCTATAATTCTCATTATGGGAATGTGTTTATTGCTGAAGTAACTCACTTAAATAATGGCTTTGATCTCTAAAGAAAACAAATACTGCAGGCTTATGATGACACACAACTACAAAACCGTCTCGTGGCATGACAGGAATCCTTTTTGCATTTCCTCCATTCTCCCTGCATTTCCTGCAGGGAATGCATTTTTTGAGTGGAACATGTACATCACAAAGGTAGTCTTTGTACTGAGGCTATGGACCTCAAGCCATACTGCTGCACTTGATACAGCCTGAGAATTTGCAAGTACCTCCACCAAGGGTTTCTTCTGGATATGAAACATTTAAATACATGGAAAGACTCATTGTGCTATGTGCACTGAGGTAACCTGGAAAAAAAATATTGTCAAAGGTCTTTTATACTCTTTAGGAAGCCGTGTTTGAAATTAATAAAGCCAGAAGATCTCTGGGATCCAAGGACTACTTTATGAGACTTGGCAGGAATTGGGCATAGACTCCAGCATTTTAATCTGGCTAAAGTGTGTGGCTGCAGATGCAGTAGAGAAAGGTAGTGGAAGTGAACAGAGGGATGCAATCTGCCTTAACAGCCACCACAATCATGGGTTCTCCAATAGATCAGAGCCCATAGAAGATCTGGCTGATTATAGTATACACAACATACAACTCTACCTATAACTAATGGATCTCAAGCCACTAAGATCTTCTCTAAGACAAGACAAATCACCAGTCAAAAACTCCTTTTATGGACAGGAATCATCTTTAGAATATGGCACTATGTATTTCAAATGGGATTGCAGTAATAGACTGGACATGGGGAAAACTCACATGCTTGGAGTCCACTGGAGGATGAAAGCCAACCTGAAAAGGAACAGAGTGGAATGCTTTTAAAGACTAGAGCATGTTGCAGTAAATAAGGAACACTGCAGACCACCCAAAACTATTAATGTAAGTACTGTGTACCCCATGAGAGAGAACAAAATGTGGAGAATGCTTGCTAACATTGCTCCTTACCCCAAAAGTTCACAGTTCAATCCAAGTGATATATTTTAGAAGCTGATGTTGAACTTCTAAAATGTCAATGAATCACATGACAAGAAAGCTAATAAAGGTGCCCTGGAACGAAATACTTGGTACTGAGGTTCTGTGGTTCCCCTCTTGCCATATCCTAATACCCACTGCCTTAGCTTCTCCCTCTAGTCCTAAAAGAAGGCAACATCACAGATGGGACCAACCCCAGCCCTGTACTCAGTCCTGCCCTTCAGCCACAAGGGTGTCTTCATCTCCTTTGCTGACAGTCTGCTGAAGCCGTACTGAGAGCACTGCTGAACGCTGAACCACAATCCAGCCTGGACAGGGAATTCATATTCATCAAAGATACAAAAACAAATACTATAAATATTAAAATATAAACATATTCATATAGTGTGTATTTCCCCAAGGAGTCTGCTGGATTTGTCTTCCATGGTTTTTGAGGTGCAGACTTTCTCTTGAGTGCCTAACTTGACCAACACACAGACAGCTCTTGTTCTTGTTTTAGCTGGGTTTTCTAAGAAAGCTTATGGGGTTATATGTTTGTTCACCTGTCTGCTCCCCATAGCATCTTTTGAACAGGTTAGCTAATTTCAAACAAATGTAGGACAGAGGTTTCAGGAAAAATTAATTTAATGGAAGTCAGCACTTTATTTATGATTGTTCCAAGGCAAAGACAGGGAGAAGTACATCTCTTTGGGCAGCAGTCAGCATTGGCCAGAGATTCAGTCATTTAGGCATTTTTTTTCCCTGCCAAAGGTATCCAGCAGGACACAAATGGGAGATGGGAAATACGGACACAAATGCAAGAGATATGCCCAAAAGAGTGAATGCATAGGAAGAGAGACTTCACAAAAAGTTGTAGGCTTTGTTACCATTGGCAGAAGTTCCTTGTGATACATGTGCCCTGCCAGCAGGCAAGCAAGGCCACAGTTTGGTGATTCAAAACAAACAACACAAGCGGTCCCTTTCAAATCCTGCCAGGTCTAACTAGAGGATTCCTTACTCTCTTTGCTAGCAGAGGGAAGAGCTCCTGGTTACCAAAGGGGCTCTTTGGTGGACACCTGAGTTGCTGCCCCAGCATCACAGACAGAGAAGGAATAATGAAAAGAGCAGCAGTGCTGAGTTATGGCACGTCATTCACCCTTGTTCACTGTTCCCCAAGTCTGCATTGATCCCAGCAAGAAATTCTTCATAGCATATAGAGGGCAGAGCTGCATTGCAGTGTTTAATCTTGAAGCATCCTTGATTGTTTTGGTAGTCACTCAAAATGTATAAAAAAGTAAAAAAGGGACTGGCCTAGTAGAAAAAGGACTGGCAGTAGCTGCCTGCTATCAAACCACTGTAAAAATATTTAGGTATAAATACGAGTTACTTTCTCACATAAATCGACATTATCTTAGACAAGATGTGTGCGGGGAACCAGGAAAGTCGAGTCGTTAAAAAATGTCACAACTTTCTTTAGTCAGGAAAGAAAAGGCTACAAGCCATTAAGCATTACAGGATCTGAGGGTAATTAGCAGGGATGGCCACGCATGTAAATTACTTAGCATTTGGTCAAGATGTTGACCAAGGTTTTACAAAATGGTATTTTTGCTCCTAAAATGTCAAATAATGCCTCAGAGTAGGGGGCAGAGGTAGGCAGCTAGGTGGAAACTAAGGGGTATCTTTAGATGGTTTTCCCATTGCCCTTGCATGCTGCACAGGCCATGTAAGTCTCGTGGACTGTTACTGTGTAGTCCATATTTCCCAGGGTAAACATGCTAACCTAGCCCATACCAGATACATGAATGCATGAATACCATTTTAACCATCCCTATTATTTTTGAGCCTGGATATCCTTCTTTCTCCCATGTAATCTTTTCAAATGTGTCACTGTCTTAACAAGTGGAAAGCATCTAATCTAAATTTCCCTTCCTGTAATTTCAGTCAGCTGCGTTTATCTTATCCAGGAGAGAGAACAGATTATACCTTTCTCTCCTGGAGCACTCCTGTAATTACATGAACAAGGATCGTATGACCCCCAAGTTACCTCTTCTCTAAATTAAAACTTCCCTGGCTTTTGTTCAGCACTCCTTTTAAGTCCTGCTGCCTGTGTAACTTGTTTGCATTGAGGCAGGCCTAGCAGCCAGATAAAGCAGAAATGCAACAGTCTACCTTCTTATTAGACCTGAGCAGTGATTACTGAAACTACCAAGTGTGAAGAAAATGTTCTGGGATTGTAGACTATAAATTTTGGGGACATGGAGCTAGAAATATCTAGATTCAAACTCAGGTTCTGTTGCTTCCAGTCTGTCTGATCCTGGGCAACTTGAGTCCCTGTTCACAGCTCTTTCACTTGACAGACAGGTCTAGAAATAACAACTTGCGTTACTGAGCAAAGGATGGCCAAAGTAATTTAAAGCTGGAGATTGTGCAGATGTTGTAAATTCTGGTGGAAGAGCTCACTGTTATGACAGTCTTCCAGGTAGACAGGTGTCCTCTTTTAGAAGTTATTTTAATTTTTTTTCTAAAATATTCCATGTGTTTTTAAAAAAATCAAAGTTCATCAAAAGGACTACATCAAACTGTTGGGATATCAGTAGCTTCCAAGTAAACATGGGAAAGTTCAGGACTTCAGAATACCAGGAATCTCCTGGGTAGTATTGATATTTGAAGCTCTCCAAGTGAATGATTAAACCAATTTGCCTAACATTGCTGTGACCCATGAGTTTCCCAATATCAAGCCATCCAAGACTACAGATTTCTCTCTGTAGTAGGTGTATTCCTTCCAACAAGTTGATTACAAGTAACAGAGCCCTTTCCAGTGTAGGCTGTTGTTTTTATTCTTGTTTCATTGTAGAAGAGATCTACATGGACTCACTAAAAACACTTACTGATGAGATTTCTTGATTTCTTCTACAGACTGGAACTTTCCATAAAATCACCTTCCCTTAGTTGTGCTAGCTGAGATACTCTGTATGAAAGCTTCATACACATTTCCTAACCTAAAACAAGAAGGATTTTATTTGTTCTGGGCTTAACACATTAAATTCTAAGAGGCATCTCTCTACACATGCATCCACAGAGAATGCCATTTCAGAGCATTTTCTGAAATAGTATGGGCATATTAAAAGACACCAACTTTTTTAACGCTTTCTTGAAAGAATATGTCCCACATAAGTAGATGTAAGCCAGCAAAAAGAAGCCAGTATTTTTTTTGTAAAAGAGGGTGGGCACTGATGTAAATTAACAATCCCCAAGTGAGTCAAGCCCACTTGTAAACATTCTTCACATTGCATGTCCACTCATTGCACTACAGCCACTCCCATGTGATAGCAGGAATGCTGAGGTTTAATCTCACAGCTCCTCTGCTTAGTACCACTCTAGGGACTGCTTTGAGGAGCATGGTGGCAAAACTTGTCTGTTCTGCTCCCAGCCTCCATCCTCTTAGCCTATTGGGTTATTTAACTGAGCTATACCCAGCTGAGCATGTTTAACCTGTGTTAACCATAGCTCCCTTACAGGTACCTGAATTACTTCAGCCTTCAGCCCTACCCATTGCACAAGCATCCAGATCAGAAGGACAGAGACAGGGCTGGCACCATGCTGGATAGATGCTGAGGTAGCTGACAAGTACTGCTGCAAATTTGTGCTGTGTGATTAGCACCAACCTGCAGCTCATTACCCTAAAGATCAGAAGTGCCTCCTGAATTTTGGCAACAGACATTGTACAGCAGGAAACATCTCATCTTGCAATACCAAGAAAAGCAAGTTTTTTAAGGCTTGAGGGAAGAGCGACCAAGGCAGAAACAGACTCCTATTATCAGTGCTCATTTCACTGCAACTTCAGGCAAAGGAAGCCTTGAAAGAGGTCATTTACAGAGAGTGGAAGAAGGAATAACTTTTCCAGGCAAGTGGGACAAGGCTGTTTTTCTACATGAAAGAGTTGTTTATCTAAGCAATGCATCAATAATCATTAGGAGAGGTGAGCTTCTAGTGTTATTAAGCCTTGTTCAGAAATCTCACTATTTTTGGCTTTTCATTTTAAAAATCTTCTAGTCTTTAGCCCAAACTCAGGAGCTGAATTAGGACAGAGGAGCTTGCTCACAACAAAGGAGCAACATGGCTTGCTGCTCCAACCCTAAGGAGGCCAAGTGCAGCCATCAGTGAGCTCCTTTCATTTACACAGGCATTGGGACTTTCACTGCAGGCTGCACGGGTCAGTGTCATAAGTAGTATTACTGGTATTACAGTGGGTCACAGATAAAGAGATAAAGAACAAAATACCTAGAAATTAGATGCTTACTATCTGCCAGCATTGGCATATCTCCACCCAGCTTGATGAGTCCCACAGTAAATGAGCAGCGCTGTCCTTAGGCTTGGGGCAGTTCAAGGGTCAATCACACCCTCCCCACACACACTTGTTATGCCTGCGAAGGACTGTGTCTTTTCTCCACCTATGGGCTGGACCTGTCATGACACTGCAGGGCAAGAAGGCGCCTTGTCCAGTCAGCTGCCTTACATTGGATTCTCTCTTCTTTTATAAAAATCTGAGGCAAGGGATATTTTTGCTTGGTTCCTCTACATCATAAGGCCTCAGAAAGATTAGGAGATTAGGAGGCACAATATTGTTCCTCAGCTGAAACCACTCAGGATTTCTCCAAGTTAAATATGGCCAGGTCTCTGTGTAGAAGACAGAAAACACGGGACCAAGGAATGGTGGGGTGGCCCTGAAATAATGATCTGTGCTACCTGGGTGTACCTGCTTTCATACAAGAAATGTTATAGCTTGACATAAAACAATATTTAGTTCCCATCTTATACTCCTCTTCAAGAAAACATGGATTCAGAATGATGTCACAGTGTAGAAAGACAAATTACTTGTTGGTAGAACTGCCTTGTTAAGGTTTATTGCTAAACATGCTTCAGTAATTTCAGAGCTAGTGGGAGGTTAACAAAGCTTGGGGAGAAGGATGTACTGCTGATAGTGGACAAAAATAAAGCAGAATTTATGTGCCACAAGGACTTCTGGCACAACTCCTACGATAAGGAAGAAACTAATAAAGCAAACACAGCAACTGTGCTGAGACCAGTTCCAACTGGGTAAAAAGTAATTCTAGCAGAGGGAGATGGGGATCATCGACCCACAGCGCACCAACTAAAGAAGCCTACCAGCTCAAAAGAAAAGAAATCTGCATATGTGAATTATTATGACGAGAGAGATAATAATTTAACCAGTAGGAGGTATAATACTAATAAGAGAACTGTAACTTGTAGACAATGAACTGTGATTTCTTTGTTTGCTAAAATGTACAGCTGGTGTAAAATTTTGATGACTGGGGAGCATACTTTTGTGGGTCACCACCTAGCCCATACTTTGCACAAACTAGAATAAAGAAACAGAAATACCTTGTCTCAGTGTGTATATGTCTGTGCTGCATTTGAGACAAGAAGAATACAAGTGCAACTTTGGCTAAATCCTAGGCAAAATCTCACTCTCTGCTTCCAGAAGAAAGCTTGTCATACACATAAAGGAGAAGCAAATACGAGAAGCCTGTAGGGACTAAGGAGAGAGGATCTGGGTGATTTATCATATCATTTAAGGTCTTGATTTTATTAGGTAAAATGTTAATTCAGCTAGTTAGTACTTGTGAAGTAAAAAGTCAGCCCAGCTAGGTCTGCCTCTTGTAAGCTTCTGTCTCATGTTGAATCCTTTCTGTGCTCTTTGTAGCAAAGGCCTCCCAGTTCTCAGCTGCATTGTGCTTTAAATATCTACAGTGTGAGAAGCTACCTTATGTCACCCCATCTGCGAAGACATGCAAGCAGAGCATTCATTTTTTCCTAATTAACTAAAAATGGATTTACTTAAAGGAATATTTAACTCTCAGCTTTTAAATATATAATTTGCAAAGCCCAAGTAGATATCCTGAAAGGAACAATTAGAGTGGTCAAGTAATACGCATAAAAAATTAATACCATTTTTAAATATTGTAATATTTTTGGCCTGTTGACAGGGAAGAGCTTTTTAAATATATATAATTCAGAGGTTTAGAATAAAACCATTTGTACAAAAACAAATGGAGAATTTCCGTGTGTATGTTGTCTTTAACATGTCCTTCTTCTGGAATCATTAAACTTTCACAGATTTCCCAGGAAATAAAAAGAAAGGAAAAATCCATTAATGAAATGTGTAAGAAACAGGCCTTCTAAAAAAAGAACAAGGAACATGTATGAATGTTTTCTTTTGAGCTTAATTCAAATGGACGTAGCAGCCTGCTACCAGGTTTGTGCTACAGCTACTTGAAAGACGAGCAGAGAGCATTTTGATATGGTAGCATTTATCTCCTCCAAGATTTGATATAAGCATTGAAACAAAGTGTCATGATGACAAACATCAGACTTAAGTGTTTAAAAAAACCCCAAGCAGTATGAAGCAGATCACTAATTCCCTTCCACATAGCCATAAACACCTGCTCTGCCCTTTTTCTCCCAACTGTGCATCTCTGGGAGACAGTCTCTCAGCCAGGCCAAGAGAGCTGATGGGCTCCATGCTAGGCATGGTAAGGGAACGTGTCAAACCTCAGCATATATTTGGGTGTGGAGTGGATAAATCTAGAAGGAACAACATAGACCTGCTTCTCAGAGAGACAAAGTGCTAGGTTGTTGTCCTGCTGCCTTCTCCAGCAAAGCAAAAACATGGAGCCAATTTTCTTTCTGTCTGCTCATTCCCTGCCTGGTAGGGCACCTGCATATGACTCTGGTTCAACCATGTCCCCAGGCCCTAGGTACAAAGAACACTAACATGACTCTTACCCCTGTTAAACACAAAGATGACATTGGTTATTTCAGGCATTCTAATCAGTTCTACACAATAAATATTTATACACAATACAGATTGTTTTAATGATATGAGGAATGCATACTGACTACGCAAAACGGGGAAGAAAATAACCAAGTTTGCTAAGTTGTTATCCAGATTTTCATATGGAACAGCTGAGAAAACGGAAATCAGAGGATATTTACATGTTCTGGCCTACTGGGAACATACCAAGAGGCTGCATCACATTCAGGAATGTTTCCTTGTGTTCACAGCAGGAAACCACTTGTTGCTTGCTCACACAGCAGCAGATTGAGAGAGAGGAAGGGAAGCACTCAGTATGAGAGGTTTGTAAAAACCTAGCAGTGAAAAGCCCATGTCTAACAAACTAAACAAGCTTGTTGCACACCTTTCTCAAGCCTACAAACAGCACAACACTATGTAATCGAAACTCTACTTTTGAAAACTGCCTTTCTGAGAAAGGAATTCAAGCTGAAAGATTTATGGAGAAATAGAAGGAAATGTCCTTGTTTTATCATCCATGCAATAGTAAATTGGAAGTTTTGATTTGCTGGTAGCAAATGGGTACTTCCCCCTAGCTAAGGAACAGGTATTGTGCTTTCTCCTTTTCCGAATCTCTGAGTTACTTTGTGTTTAAGCAAACATTACAAAGGAATTTTAAGCTGCTTTTGAAAGCATGGAACCTTTTTCTACTTTTTTTCCATCAGCACCATCTCACATGGAGTATAATCCCTACCCAGACCTTGCCCACATTTACAAGACACATACAGATGAGATTAAAAGCGTTTCCTGTTCCCTGGGAAAATGAGAATGGATGAAACTGTTTTGTCCACCTTTTAATAAACCTCTTGTACTTGGGCAACTCTTTCAGTCACATCTACATAAACTGAACATAGCACATGATTCATAAATTAAGTATTAAACTAAGAACATCCCATCAAATCCAGGATACTATTCAGTATGAGTCCTTCCAGAAGATCAACACTGTCATTCCCAGATGTTCAGTACCATCTGCGAGCTGTCTGTGAAGCACAGCTCCCATTCACCATTCTGTGTATTGGTAGACAGCCTTTTGAGTGGCTGACAGGAGTTGGAGCTCCAATCCTCTCTCTTCATCCCTGTCTCTGCCACATACACATAGAAAGACAGAGATACCTATGGACTTCTAGAAGAATGTGACTGAGAAAATACCAGGAAGTATAGCAAACCCAAATTCCAGGCAAAATCACAGAGCTGAAAGAACAGTCTTCTCAACAAATTTTATCTTAGTCACTTCCTTGACTGCAGTTTTCTCTAATTTACTTGCTGTGTAAAATCATTTGCTGACTTCTTTCAGGGAATCATGTCAGATCTTCACTGAATTCCAGCACAGTTTTGTACATTTTAACTCTGCACTGTTTTGAACTGTTATGCTCAATTATGAAAATTGTAATCACTTTTGCATTCCCAGACTACACAAAAATAAACATAAAATCAAAGCTTCTTCTTGGCTATTTAGGTTAGCAAGAACAAAACCTGCCTTTTATCACTACTCACTTCAAATCCTGGCTTGTGTGAACTTTACTGATGAGAAAGCAAACACGGAAAATGTTCAAACAATAAAAATAAAATCTTTTAGAAACGTGAAGGAATATTCCACTACAACATGGCTATGAAGAGCATTACTTGAACCATACAATGAGATAAACAATGGAAAAGTTAAAATATTTTGGAATTTGCCATCTCATTCTTTGCCTTCAGCTGAAACACTATTTGTTCATGAGTAAAAAAAACCTTCCATGTTAAACCAATTTTAAACTGGCAGCAACTGCATTGGTAATCACACTTCATGTCACTTTGTGATTATGTGATTCTGCTGTAGAAACTCTGAGACTTATTTCATACCCTATTGCAAAGAATCTATAACAAATACAACCACTTCCAAAATAACGTATAACATATTCACCATGTACATACTTAATTCTTTCAACAATACTCTTTTAATAAGTTAGAACAACTTTTTCTGTCTTAATTTAGACAATCTTTCTTCCTGAATTTGTCTTTAACAAAATGAAAATTTGTTTATTGTGAGAAAAAAGCATGAAAGCTCTATAGCCATGAATTTATAATTGCTCTTATCACATTTAATTTCATGCGGAGACCCTCAAAATCAATTAATTGGTGCAGAGGAAAGAATGTGCTGCCCCTATTAAGAGGAATCATAAAAGATGCCTTGTAAATTTAGGTAGTCTTCTACAAAGCATCCTTTGCTAGGAGATGTTTTGTATTCCAAGGTAAAACTCTAGATTGCACTGATACCAGAAGAAATTTTATCTTTATATTCATCTTAGTCAATGTTTGACCCTGCGAAGATACAGTCTTATCCGCCACAAAATCTCCTTCCCTGGTAACTGTGGTTGGAAGAAGTAAGCAGCTGTAACGGGGCGAGAGTTCCTGGTGCTGTGCACCACTGGTACATCTGGTTTCACCCAAAAGAATACCACAGAAGAGTGCCATGTGACTTTCTTACGGAGGAGCGCTGATGAAGGATTTGTATCCGCACAATTTGAAGTTTGGTTCTGCAAAGGAGGATCAGTGTGACCAGTTTGAAGTTAGATCCTGAGGTGTGGGTGATTTTACTGAGTGATTTGCCCCAGAGCAGCCTGCGAGGAACAAGGTCCCAGTCTCCTCAAGCAGTTAGGATACTTTTTTATTGTATTCAGGAGCATGGGCAGAGGCACAGATACCGCATTTCAGGCATCGATGCCTGGTAATTTAAACGAGCAATTTAAATTGCTCAGCTGTTGCCCCTAGTTACAGCTAAGGTAGAGTTAATTTCTTCTCAGTAGCTATTACAGGGCTGTGTTTTGGATTTGCAATAAGAATGCTTTTGATAACACACTGATGGTTTGGTATTTTGCCAACTCGTGTTTATCCTAAGCCAAGGACGCTTCCCCCCCCGCCTCTTGCCTCACGGTCTGCCAGAGAGGCGGTACGCCAGTGAAAGTGGGAGGGAGCCTGGCCCGGACAGGTGACCGAACTGACCAAAGGCATGTCCAACACGTCATGCCCGGTGTTTGAAACGGAGGGAGTAACCTGGAAGGGCGGATGATCTGCTTTCGGGAAGGGGGGTCTGGCCCAGTCAGTGCGTGGCGAGCAACTGCTTGTTGCGCTTGTTGTTGTTGCTTCAATTATTAAACTCGTCTTATGTCAACATACAAGTTTTAATTCGATTCTCCTCCGCATTCCACTGATGTGAGAGGATAAGAAAGGGAAGGGAGAGGGGAAGTTGAGCGGCGACCTGCTCCATCTCCAGCGGAGCTTAAAACCGCAACAGCTACGCCTCCCTCATCCCGATCGGTCCAGCCCCAGTCCTCCTCCCGGCGGCTCGGGGCCCGCCTCTGCGG
>VYXF01012907.1:181932-200368 GCA_013397295.1 Polioptila caerulea | reverse complement strand
TCACTTTTGTTTACATTTCTTGGGACCTGAGACAGTAAGGTGTCCTTGATTCCCAGGCCTGGAGAGGAATTGTTTTGTCTCACCAAAATGGGAAAACAGTAGCTAGCACTCTATATGGAGTTTAGCATTATACACTAAAGAATTGCAGGAATACAAATAGATGAAAAATATAAAAGCTAAAATTCTATCTTTCTTACTATGCAAGAAAAGATACTAAGTCATTAGAGAGAGTCAACCAAGATGGTGAAGGACCCTGAGGAGAAGTCAAATGAGGAGTGTCTGAGGTCCCTTGGTCTGTTCAGCCTGGAGGAGACTTGAGGGAGAGACCTCATTGCAGTTACAACTTCTTCCTGAGGGGAAGAGGAGGGGCAGACACTGATCCCATCTCTCTGGCACCAGTGACAGGACCTGGGGGAATGGTCAGAAGTTGTGTCAGGGGAGGTTTAGGCTGGGAATTAGAAAAAGGGTGATTGGGCACTGGAACAGGCTCCCCAGGGAAATGATCACAGCACCAAGCCTGACAGTTCAAGAGTGTTTGAACAATGCTCTCAGGCACGTGCTCTCTTGGGCATGATGTTGTGCAGGGCCATGAATGGGACCTGATGATCCTTTAGGGTCCCTTCCAACTCAGCATATTCTGTGATTCTGTGATATTTTAAATGGCTTCTTCTCTCAGGATGGATTTTCCTTATGAGTGTAACTTCAGGAATCGGTTAGATACTGGAACTTGGTTGATGGTGATACTATAAGGCAGTAGCAGACAACATTTTAGTGTCAGTTTATCCTTGAGCGATCACACCACTTTCATTTGTAAACTGCTGTTCAAAATCAACCAAGTGTATAGGGTGTTTTTAGCAAGGAGGAACAATCAGCAACTTGCATCTCTCTAATAAAAGTTCAGAGGCAGGTACTTGAGTTGGGATTTAAACATCCAGACAAGTTTGTTATGCTTTGCAGTCGGATTTGACAGTTTACCAGTCACTTGCTAGAGACCTTTATATTTACTAACTGTAGAAGCTAATGTGGCACCTACCTTTATATCTTGCATCTCCTCATTTACCCAAAAATAGTATATCTACTCCATACTAGCTTTTAGAGCTACTGAAATCTCACGCATCAAAATTAGCAACAAAATAAAACTAGGCAAAATAAAAGCTTCTAGCAGTGCTCCTTGAAATAACCAATACAAAAATTACACTTGTGAAGACCAGTGGTGCTATAACAGCTTTATTTTTTACTTAATACAAGGCAATTAGAGTGCCTTTTAATACTTCACATAACAGATATTAGCAAATACAAATATATATACTTTTTTTTTTTTTGCTTTTAATGAAAATGTCCATTTTGTGAAATCTCTCTAGATTTTTGCAAAGTTAACAGATATTCCAGTGCAAAAATAGATCCCATTACAGATAGCATAAAGTGCTTGGAACGAAGGACCAACTATAATTCAGGAGGGAAAGATAAGCACAAAAGTGGTTGTTTAACCATGGGGAAAATATAACAACTCCTTGCTGAAATACAAGTGTACTACAAAGATGTATGCAACATGTCAATAGTACTGAAGTTTAAAATAAGTTAACACCTCAGTGTAGTTTCATTATTAAGAGTGGTTCATATAATATGTATGACTCTAGAGTGATTTTTCCCCAACACATACTTGAGTGAGTAAAAATTAGTGGCTGTCTGAACGTATTCCATGGCAAATCTTCATGCCAGTGTTGCATTATGCTGTCTGTTCAGTACAAACAATGCAGATCAGAGCTGTGAAGCGGTTTGGTGAATATCCACATTTACTGCAACATTTTGTCACAGATAGCAGACCTGTAAGCATGACAGTCATGGGGCAACAGAAATCAAGAATCTTTTTGGTGGGCTAAGGAAAATGTATTGCCATGTAACTGTTGTTTCCTGATATATGAATAATTTAAATGAGCCGTTACCAAGAGCAAACCACAGCCCTCTCAGGACCAAATCTGAATCCTCCTAGAACTCGTTCTAGCTCTACATGCACTAGTTTGGTGCAGTGTAAAATGTTAGCCCATCACTTCAGTGATGTAATGCTGATTTGTAATAGTGACTTTTAGCAGTGGCAAGCCTCCAGTACATGCTATTTGTTTCAAAGATAGCACAACACACTTGCAGCCTGTTCTGGAGTAGTTGTGGCTGTAGCGCTGCTTTTTCTGCACCTGGAAGTCTGGCGTATTCATCACCCTGTAACTCATCCCCATAGAGTGACGATGTCATAAAGGTAATAACAAAGCATGTTTTAAGTGAGGTATACCAATCCCCTTTACACTCCTTTTCTCAATCCCCTTAGCAATGAATTATACAGAAAAAAAAGAAAGGTATGAAAAAGGCACTTCAGCAGAGCCTGTACTAAGCTCTTACTTCACCTCAAGGCAGGACACAGAGGGACAAGGAACTTGTTTTAACTGTATTTTAAAAATGTTGAGTTGGTCAGTGTTACCAAGTATACTTGGAAATATATAATCAATCTTTTTCAGGTTTATGCCAGCCTTTTCAGTATCTGCTGGGCTGCTATAGTCATTCACAGAAGAAAATGGTCCATGATTGATTCATGGAGTAGCATCAAAACTAGTGCAGAACCTCTGTGGGTATTGAAGGCAGAGGCATGGCATACAGGAACAGCTCAGGAACTGCACTTGTGTTCAAACCACATTACTGAACCCATTTGTGAACGTAAAAGCAACACAGAGGGGCTCTAAAAGCATAGTCTCCCCCATGACTGTTGTACAGTGTGAACAAGAATTGGTTGATCTTACTATATAATTTCCCCTCTAATATTAGCCTAATATTAGGCTTTGTAAAACTTGAAAAATTGACTGATGAACTGTAGCACTATTATCTTGAACTCTCTTGTTTTTCAGGGGGACTTTTACTGAAACAGTTGTTTGTCACATGTCTAATAAGGGTGTATTCTCCAGTTAGGGATCACCTAATGACTGAAACTACACTGCACAACAAAAGCAAAAACTTACACATTAATGTTATACCAGTTTCCAAACAGGAAAATTTTAGGTGAACAACTTGCAGTTGTTTGCAGATAGCAGCTGATTGCTAGAATCTGGAACATGGTCAGATCATGAATGCAGCTATCCACCACATGGATAGAAAGAGAGCATAGCATTACAGGAATAATGTAAAGAAATACCGTGGCTACAAAGATCAACTGAAAGCATTTTCAATCCCTAATTACACTACCTACCTATTTAAAGTCATAAATAATACTGTTAAAAAAAAAAATCTACATCTCGTTTCTAGTTTTATCTGGCAAAGCCAGAAACAGCAACATGCTTGTGCTAAGCAGTAATTCCAGATGATGGGTACCTTTCTGGTGCAAAGCAAGGGTTAAAGATCAGATATTACAAATCTGAGTGACAGCTCATGATTTAGAATTTGCTCTTGGCATTAGCAGCTTGTACAACTACTGAGTTTGCTGCTGTGGTCCAAACCCTATGTCTGCTTGTCACCCACTTCCTACTAGATGTCCATGCAGCTGCAACAGTACCTCAGAGGAGCAGGAAAGTACTTAACTGCACAGACACCTAGTCAGAGTATGTTGTTGATTGTGATGCTGGTGGGACAATTATGCATTTGGAGGGCTCACAGTTCTGTGTATCACCACTTGCTGATGAAGATGTGTGGTTATGATGTCTCTTGCCATCCCACCTGCACACTACTGCTTTGTGGCCTCAGCTTTGTCACCACTGACCTACACCAGCCTAGAGAAAGCCACTTGGTCAGGTAAGTTTTCACAACCTAGGGCTACAACACTGGTGGTGACTTTTCTTGCCACTGACTGTTTTGGTGCATTCATTGCCAGCAATGGATATAGCACCAGCACATTCCCACTCCTGACATGAATGTTCTAAAGACTAAAACATGCATGTCCAAAATATCTGTAAATAACCACTGGCCATGATTCCTCAATTAATTATTTTAGCAACCCTAATAGAAACATACTGTACAGAACAACATACAGTATGGTTGAAAGCCCACAGCATCTCGTGGGTGCTTTACCACAGCTTCAGAGTTATACTGTAATGAGCTAAGTTCAAGTCTTTCACTGGAGAACAGTACAAGACGACTCCATGAGGCACTGCCCCTGTAAAGGAATTGTTTTCATTGCATTGAATTGCATTGCATTGAATGGTTATCAGTAGAGTGTCCAGTTGCTTTTCCTCTAGCTTCTTTGGGAGTATCCTATCCCAGGAAAAGGAAGTTTGCATTCTGCTCATCATTTCTTTGATGAAATTGGCTCACACACAACTTTCTTTTACCTTCTCATCTTGCAGGAAGGAGTTAAGGATTGCAATGTCTACCACAGTCTGGTTTTTGTGCAATGACAGGTCCTTAGTATGGTCGTCGTCACTTTGGTCCTTAGCAAAATTTACAAAAACCTACAAGAAAAAAAGGCCATGTCACACACCACCATATCATTTCATTAATTCACGGCATTTTAAGCACTGGACATCCTGAAACAGTCCTGGGATTCAGTGCTCTACTTTGTTCAAATGCTCTCATAAGATAGGTCAATTAAATTGGTGCACATACTCCTACCTCTGCAAAAGAAGCTTTTGGCATCCAGGCTACTAAAAACTTACTTGGTCAAGTGTGGTCTGAGAAACGGAGTAGTCTTCTATGTGGAGTCTCTTCTTGTTTTGGGAGAGAATACTGAATATTTTGGCCAGGGAGGATGGTGAAGAGGGAAGTTGGTACTGCAGCATATTCCGATGTTTTTCCTTTAGGACACTTCCAGGGAAAGCATGCCCAAAGAACTCCTCAACAGGCTTCAGGTCTGGGTTTGCCCCTGCAATTCTCACCACTATGGTGTAACCGTCTCCAAACCTGCAAACAAAGATGTCAGCACGAAAGTTAAGTGCTTCTGAAATAAAAGTCCAGCAGCATTTCCTATAGTCAGAATAGCAATGGAAATGCTGCATGAGGAACTAAGCTTAACTGTATCTCCCTAAAAATGCAAACTCTGTGGTGTAAGCAAAAATAAAACACCTACCTGTTTTTTAGGTGCTGGACACTGCCCAGACACCTGAATCGCCCATTGACCATTATTGCCATTCGAGTGCACAGGGCTTCACATTCTTCCATGCTGCAGGCAGAAGTAACGTTGTTAGTACTGAAAATGGCATTGAAGGGCAGAGCAGAAAGGCTGAGCTTAGCATGCAGCCCTGGCAGATGTGAAAGCCAAGGTATGATACACGTGAGCTGCTACTTGCCTGTGAGATGTGAGCACCACTGATCTCCCCTCCTTGATTACACTCAGGGCACAGTTCCACAAGAAGCGACGTGCTTTGGGATCCATCCCTGTTGTGGGCTCATCCTGCAAAATGTATACAAAAAACACATTATGCTGCTACATTCTATTGACAAATACCTCAGCTTTGAAACAACCTGTCTATTCCTGATTATGGAAACATTGAAAATAAGCAAGTTTGACTAATTTTAATTAATTTTTTTAATGAGAAAGTAATTTATGCACCAGATTTTTAATTAGTCATCATTTCAACATGTTTTTCTGTTTATCAAGAAATATATTGATGAGCAAAGCTTGCAGACTCACCAGGAACACCACAGGTGGCCCTCCAATGAGGGCAATGGCTGTGGAAAGCTTGCGTCTATTCCCTCCGCTGTAATTCCCAGCATATTTTTCTCCATATTTCACAAGGCCCAGTTTGCGAATCGCCCACTCACCAACCTATGACAGACAGCACACCACCACCTTCAATCAAGCATATCAACATCTGCACAAACATTTTTTTCTTACAAGCTTTAGCTTCAAAAGCAACTTTCAGAAGGGCCTATCATCCAAGGATCTAATGTGGCACGGATACAGATTTTGAAACACCCTGTGCACCTCTGGATCAGAATATATGTAACCCTGCCCCCAGGAGGCCTGAAAAATCAAATAGCTGCAGCTTATCAGCCAGTGGCCATGAGTTTAACATCAGCTGAGCCTCATTAACCAACAGTCTAGTGCTCTTAGTGATGCCTTAGGTTTTAGCTTTTATATTTTTTAGATTCTATGCTGTTTTAGTGGGTAGCTTCAGGTTTCATATTAAGTGCTACTCAGTTCCCTTCACAGAGTAAATAGACAAAACAATTCCTTCCCTAGCTCGATACCAAGGACAACTTTCAAGCCCAAGAACAAAAACAACAGTGAAGTGAGAAGAAAAAACAAGGAGGATGGAGCTTCATAACCTGAAGCTATGGTTGGAGAATTAATTAACTCCAATATGCTCATGGACCAGAACTTATAAAAGTATGGGACCTTGTGATTGAGCATCCATTTTGTGATCATTCTGGGGCATCTTGGGTGTGGTCCAGCTGGACTCTTGTGTGGCCCAGGTGTACCCACTGAGGCCTTTTAATAAATACCTACTTTATCCTTTTGCAATTTTGTCTAGTCTCTGTCCCAGGTCAGCCTCCAGAAGGCATCATTAGCAGCACCAGCTTCAGCGAGGTTTCCTATTACTGTGGGCTTACAGCAGGGACATGGACACTACTGACCAACAAGCAACCACACTGTGGTGCACTCTAGCCCTTTGAATAGATGGAAACTGGTTTGTTGTTCAGTAGTATCCCTAATGGTGCCAATAGGCAGGTATTGTTGCCCTGCAGACTAAAATGTATTATGGGGAAGAGATTCAGCTACTACTCAAATCACACCCAGAACTGGATCCCTTTTTATATGGAGCTGGTGAGAACATCACATGGAAGAACTTGGCAGCAATCTTAGAAGGAGATTGCAGTTTCCACCCATGATGTCTACCCTTGCAGAAGTATTCCAGCTACTTGGACATACCCTAGGTACCATCTACCTAGAGCACTCAGGTCTCATACAGTAAAAACTATTGATTCCAGGAAACAGAACTGAGAAGGGTGCTACATGGTACTGGCAGCTATCATTGCTTAAATTGCCTAAAGACTGTTATTGTAACCTCGTGTCTGAATGCTGAAAAAAGCAGCACTTTAATGATGCACCAAGATCAACTGGAAAGCTTTTAAAACCCAGCACAAGGCTTCTGCTAAGCCATAGAGTGTTTGCATCTGGGACTTTTAAAGAACTAAAACTCTAGAGTGTGTTCTGTGAGGTTCTGCATAACCCACAGCTCCACAGCCCTTAAATTCTTTAAGGAAGAAAGTTGTTCAGTGGAGAAGAGCATTCACTATGAGAACAAAGGACCTAAATTATTGTCCCTTCCATTTAGTACATTTTCCCAGGCAACACTGAAAAAAACAGGGCAACACTTGGGTTGCCCTGAGGGGAAGGGGGGCAGATTTCACCCTACAGTATTTTCAACAGCTTCGCATCATAGCATTACATGAGTTGCACGGAGGGTGCATGCAAGCAAGAACTTGGTGTTTCATTTACCTTGCAGACTTCTTTCTCTGGAACACCTCTCAGGAGTGCAAAGAACTCCAAGTGCTCTCGCCCTGTCAGCAGTTCATTAACAGCATCAAACTGTGGGCAGTAGCCCATATTCTGATGGACTTCTTGGATGTTGGACAAGATGCTGTGAAAGAAAAAAGTCTTTGTTAGGATTTTATGAGCATATGCTGCTATTTTAGTGTGAAACAGTGTTTCTGGAATCACTGAACTAACAAAAACACATGATCCTAGAAGTCCACCTCGATCAAGTCACTTTTTATTGCTCTCCCTTTTCCCCTCCTTTTTTTAAAAAAATGACATTTAAACGTGGAAGAGCTGTTACACAGAAATGACTGCCAGACTAAATCAACTTTCCTAAGCCACTTTACCAGATGCAAACAAGGGCTGAAACAGATGCCAGGAGTTGTAAACAGGAAAAGTGGAAGAGAGTTTTGATGTGGAAAAAAAAGCTAATAAAAGTGGAAGAGAAAGCAGAGAAAAGACGCATTATCTTTCACCTGTTTCCTTTGAGGAAGGCTTCTCCTCCTGTCACATCTGTATCACCAGTTAACATCTTAAAAGTGGATGACTTGCCAGCACCATTTACTCCCAGGAGTCCAAAGCACTGGGGATATAAATGAGCACAGTGTATTTGAGAAGAGGATCCAGCTGCATCATTTTCAGCACTGACAACATAGGAAGGAGCAAACTTGACCCTTGGACAGCTAGAGGGACTCTTAAGTCCATTTTCAGAAAAAAAAAACAACCTTCTGGGCTTTTATTTTAAGTATTGAACATTTAGGCTGGGAAGATGAACAAACTGTGATGTCACCTTGATACAATGTCACCATAGTTCACCTGTGCCAAATCTTGCATACTTGAGTTTGGCTTCTGGTTCCAAACACTCAGAGTAAAGTATCTTCTTCAAAGACAGAGACACACAGAACCAGAAACTGATTCAGCTTCTACTTTCCTTTGGTGCAATTTGAACATTCATCTGGTTTTGATCTTAGTCTATCCTGTGCTGTCTTGTGGCTCCTAAATGGTCTTTTTCGCAGTAATAGCAAAACAATGCTTTTAACAAATAAGCTTACCTCTCCAGGGGGGATTCCAACACAGATCCTATCAACTGCTGGCTTTCTCTTCATTCTGTAAATCTGAAACCATAAGAAAAAAGAATGAGCAGGACAAAATCAAAGAATTCTAATTAGAGCTGTACATATTCAATACTCCCAACTTGATCCAGTTTTGACCCCACTAAATTCCTCTGATAAGGCTCAGTGAACTTCATAGCTTTGTGTCAATGAGTACAAATTCAGAAGTTCTGTCACCTTGGTTAGCTCCTTGATTTCCAAAATGTCACTCTGTCCTCCTCCACTAATTATCCTCTGCCTCTCTCTGGTTACATCCTCATCTTCATCATTCACAGGAGGCAGCTTGGCATAGACAGGCCTGAAGAAAGCAACATGATAAAGCCTTAGCAGAAAATGACAGTGCCTTCATAGGTAATATTCTCCCCATTTCATAGGCAACAACAACGAAAACTTCACCTGCCTGTAGCAGTGCAAGAGTGAGGACAACTTACCTGGGTTTGATGAAGAACCTGTACTGGATGAGCACTGTGATGAGAAAAAACACAACGCCTTCTACTGCCATGGCAAAGAGGTTCCTTCCCACTAGGTCCCATGACAGAGGGGACACAAAACGATTCTCTCCTGCCAAAAAGAGATTAAAAAGCACAGTCACTTTTCAGAGCAAGCAAGGGGAGCTAGCATTTCTTCCAGGAGAGCTCACCGAGTTGGGCACTGGGACAACTGGTGATCACCCAGGGGAGGAGGGAGAGGTTAGACCACACAAGGGGCCAGCTGTGGCTGCATGCACATTTTTTTACTGTAGCAAAGCTGGGACTCAGGCCCAGAGAATTCAGTCTGCCAAATAGCTAGCCCACCTTTCCAAAAGGTTAGTGAAGCACAGAAAGACTATGACTCAGGCCTGGCATCTGCATGCCAGAAAAAAAAAAATATTCAGCTTTCCAGAACCTCAGCCACTCCTTACACTAGACCTAATGATCTCCATACAAATATCTTCATGCATTTTTATCTAATGCTCTTAAATCAAAACTCTTTGGATCTATCCACCAGTTTCTCTTAATAAGTTAGAATGGAAGGCTATGATGACTTGCCATCTTTGTGCTGCAAATTGTGCATTTTCAGTTCCTGAAAAGTTAGAGGAGCTCGTCTGGAGCAGACTCTAGATTTCTCTGTTCCTTTCAGACATTGTCTCTGTGATATACAATTTCACTTACCAAATCTCTCCAGAGCATCAGCCATAGCCTGGTTTTTCACCATGTCAATGAGTCCCCGGCCCAGGCAGAAGTGGGGGAAGATCAGGAAGACAGACTTCAGGATGTCATTGATGTCCTTCAGCTTCTGTTAAGAAAAAAAATCAAGTACCAGTGAGCCAGCTGAGCAGAAAGCAGCCACCACCACCCAAGACTGACTCCTGTTGTCATTGACCCCTCCTCCCTTCCCCAACACTGCAAGCCCTCAAAAATCCAAGGATTAGAAATGTTCTCCCAGGAGCCAGGACCATGGCTCCTCTGGACAGTCAGTGTTGCTGTGTTGCTCATGATGCTTTTGACACAAGCAAACTGCAATAAAAGGTTTTTCCAAACACAGTCTTAAAGGCAGCGCCTGCAAACAATGATATGCAAAAAAGGCTACTGGCTGAGGACACAGGGAAGTTGAACTTGCACAGACTGGTTATGTCAGTGGCTGTAGGGAGTTCCTCCCTATTCCATATTGGAAGCTCTAATACTTTTCCTTTGTTGTCTTCCAGCTGGCTTAGCCCATGGATTGAACTGATAGCACCCTGAGTTCCTGTTCTGCCAGGTACTCATCTCTGAGCATGTACTCATTTTTACTGAGCTAGAACAGGCTTTGTAACAAAAGGAGCCATCATCAAGGACTGCGTCCTTATGCCCACAGGAAAAGGTACAATCAACAGGTAACTCCCATGGTGTTTCCTGAGCCTCCTCCCAAAAGGAACACTTCACACCTCTGTGGGTCAAACAGTGCTTGCTAAGGCATCTTGTGTTGCCTACAAGCATGAGAGGAACTTGTACCTTCCCCAGGAGGCATCTGGTGTTGAAAAACTGAAGTGAAGTGTGTAAGCTCCCCAACATAGCTAGAGAGGTGTCTATAATAAGAGGCAAAATTCAGGGCAACTAAATTGTCGGGTGATTAAATGGCCTTCATAGATGGAAAATGCCCTTCACTAAGAACATACAAGAAATTCCATTTGAACATAAGAAAATTCTATTTTTTTTACCCTAAGAATGATTGAAAAGTGGAAAAGGTTGTCCAGAGAGACTGTGGAGTCTCTCCCTGTAAATGATAAAATCTAATGGCCCTGAGCAACCTGCTTGTAGCGGTTTGACCTTGGCCCCCGACCACAAAAAACCAGGCCATGCAAACCCAATACAACAGTGCTGTAGCTGATCCTGCTCAGAGGTTGAACTAGACAACCTCAGGAGCTCCTTCCCCACCTTAACTACTCTGTGAGCTTTTCTAAAGGGGGCTTAAACCCATTTCCACCAGAACCCGTATTTACACTGCTGCTGAAGCTAATGCGTACAGGCCAGGGCCTAGCTTTTCTGGAGATATGGCTGCTGAAGGCAACATAGACCCAACATGAACTAGATTGTAGCAGCACAAGACAGTGAAGGGCCTCTGGAAAAACATACATTGTTGGTGAAGAGCTCCAGGACAAAGGTGGCCACACTCCCGTTGATGCCAATGAAGAGATTCACACTGGTCAGCACAACATATGCTGTGCTAGGGATTTTGAACACAAAGGAGGCTGGATACATGAGAGGGGTGATGGACCATCTGGCAAGAGAAAAGGCAGCAACATCAGGTAAGAACCTTCCAAGTCCAAGAGCCTTCCCAGTCACCCTCTGATGAGAAATCCCTTACCCATAGAGAAACAGAAGGAGAGCCAGCACAGGCAAGTTGGAGGAGGATACATAGGATTTCTGTTGGAAGCAGATGAAGATGATGACAACCAGTGTGGCTGGAACAATGTAGTTGCACTGGAAGGTGAAAAATATTACTTTAGATTTCTTTCTAGATGACATAAAAAAAGGAGAGATGTTTTTCTGCTCTAACTCAATGGGTTTCAAAGATCTTCAGTGTCCCCAAACCTATTTCCAATGGGAGACTCATCAAAGTGTCATATGTGTGAACCATAAGACAGTACACATGAATTTATGTTTCTTGGTCCCTCTAGAAGTAGTCAGTAGACTCTCAGAGGTTTCAGACACCATAGGTTGAGAAAACCTGCTTTGGATAGAGCAGAACAAGGGGCTACACAAACAAACATTTTTGGACAAGTACTTTGGAGTGACATAATAAATGCGAATCACTGAGCTCATGGTTGTCCTTCCATGGGCTGTTGTATTCCTTGACCCACTAAGATGAACCACTGCCCCATAAGTGTAAGCACAAAAGTCATAGTCACAGTTGTTATTCATTGAAATAATGTGGTGCCCACTGTCCCAAACTACACTGTGCACTTCAAGACATCCTGAAAAAATAGAATGGAGGATACTTTAGCCCATCCTAAGTCCTTACCATATCCCACACAAAGTTGGCCAGCCAGTAGATCACAGGCTTCACACCACTGATGAACTGCAAGTGTTTAGCCTTGCTGACACGCTCCTGAATAAGGAAAACCACAAAGCTGGCAGGAACAAAGGACATGGCAAAGATCACACAGATGGACACGAGGACATCCACAGAGGTGGTCATCCTGGATTAAAAAAAAAAGACAGCAAATTGTTTGTATGCTGGTACTGGCTCCTTTGAGATGAAATGAGGCAGTTCATGCAGGGCAGGGCAGAAACTATTTCTTCTGCTGCTGTCATTATTCTGTCCTTATACTCAGAATCCTCAGTAAAGGATTACCATGCAAGACTCTCTTAACTGCACACTTCTCCAGCCATATAGCAAAGGGAACATACACAGCCTGTTGCCATCTCAAGTGCAGCATCACAGCCTGGAGACTAGTTAATAACTTCAGCTTTTTCTTCAGACAGCTTTCTGCTTTCCTTATCACCACCACTTTGTTTCCCACATAACCCATTTCCTGGGGTTGTTGCGGTTTCTCCTTTTTTGGTGTTGTTTCAAAGTTCAGAAGTATCTGCCCATCATCTGCCAATGTTTTATGGATTAAAGTATATATATCACACAGATTATGAGTTCTGACTCTGATGGTACTGGGAGTGGACTAGTCAATGCCTCAGTGAAGTTAATCCTGTGCATTACTGTGTGCCCCCTGAGCTTGAGACAGTGGGCAAAACTCAACAGGATCTATTAGGGGTTCCTAGTCAAATGGTGGGGACAGAAGAATGACCATAGTCATGGTGAGACACCTTTCTGAAGGTGGCTGAAAGGAATTTCCCAGAGTTGCAGAAGGTCTGATTCCTTCTTAGAAACAGCAGCTTACAGAGATTCAGACAGAGAAAGTTTGTACAGCAGTGCTGTTCAACAGCAAGTTCTCAGTACCACCTGCCCAGACCAGAGAAAATAAGGCCTGCATGTTAAGAGCATAAATGGCAGAGGCCACTGACTGTCCACTCACTGTCCAGTGAGTACAAAATCTCCCATATTGCCTGTTTTCAGTCATCAGCAATGAGCCCAAACTCATCCATACTCATGTCACAACTTACAGAGCTACTTCAGAGAGCTGCTGCTTGGTGAGGTTGAGTGGGTGATTGAACGCAGTGATCCCATAAGCACTGGGGTTTTCACCCTGCTGGAGGTTGGCCCGAAGGATGGCATTGTTGATCACATTCAGGAAAGATGCAATGGCATGCCAGCCCTTGTTGTTAAACCACACCTACAAGACACCACATCAGCATCAGAAAGGCACGAGGTACATCAGCTCCCCAAAAGCTTCCTAAGTCCTGCAGAACACCCCTTTCTCTGTTGAGGGCATTATTTCTTTCCACATCCTTCCAGCTAGCTTGCTGAGGGGCAGAACACACAGTTAATCAATAAGCACAAGAAGCTGCTGGAAGCTATCACTGATCAGCACTGAACCCTTTTTGGCATTTAGGCCTAGACTCCACAGAAGAAACAGATTTTGAGGAAGCTCACATAAAACTACAAGCTACATTTACTCCACTAGCAAATACNGAGCTTCAAATAGCAGGCACAGAAATGAGGATTGGTTAATTTACCTTCACATTGTTCTTTGTATCCAGGCCTTTCATGAAACTCGATAAACTGTTGAGAAATCGATCCCCAGAGCTCCCCTGCAAACAGCAAAAAGACAGTTACTTCTCCTCTAAGAATACCTTTGTTCATGCCCTGGGGTCTAGCAGAGACTACACTGTTTTTCACAGCACTGACAGCTTTCTGCCAATTCAACAGCCTCTACCCACCCTCTACCCACCAAACTGAGGAGGTGTGAAGGCTGAGTAACTGCGGCTTCCCTTCACCCTTTCCCTTCTGTAGTAGAAGGGTCAGTTTTATGCCTTTTTTTTCTCAGCAAAATGTATTAACCAAAGTTGCATGCAACCTTCAGAGACATTGCAGCCCACAGGCAGTCTCAAAGGAAAACAATGGCCCAAATTCTCTTCTGAGACAGGGCAGACTCAGCACAGAAAGGTTCAACTGAGGTTTTGAAGATGGCAGCAACCACTTCTTAACTCCCCAAGACAGTCCACCCTGTCCTACTACAAAATATTCAGATGTCTGCAATCCCCGCTGGCTTGAAACTGGTGTTAGGCAGAACCCGTATCAGCGATGTGGGCTGGGTAAGCTGTAGCTGAGATGCCTTCAAGCCTTCTGCTACTACCATGCAACAACTTGGGAGATCCCAGCTCAGAGGTAGTGGGGAGAAGTCAGTGGACACAGCTAACATACACACGCTCCTCATTTTATGGCTTCCAAGTCATTTCCCAAGTAACAAGACTCAGTATTAGTGCATCCTGAGCTTATGGGGGACAACTGCTCACCTGTGCCAGCTCCAAAATTTTCTTCATCTGTTTAATGGCATCAGTGACTTCATGACTCGGAGGAAGCACAAGGGAACTGCTGGCTCCCAAGGAAAAGCCACCATACCTGAAAGTTCAGATAGAAAGTGATGCTAAGACCTGACTCTTCATAGACCTCCAGAAAATGCCACCCCTCATCCCTCTCCATGTGTCTCCTCTTCCTACAGTACACACAAGGCTAGTGTCTCCACTCTTACATGAAGGGATGACTTATAGCCTCCTACAAGGTTGTTTAGCCATGAAGTATTCCCCTCTTTGTTTCTGGGGTTAAATACTTATATCACAATTGCTCAGCATGCCATCCATTTAATAAAGTCAGCTATTCTGTGCTGCAGGCAAAGCAGGATATCTCCCTGCTGCCCTTGCTTGGAAGAACAGCACCTCCCAGAATAGAGTACCAGCACACTGGTCATGCAAATCTCTTCAAGACTGCTCTTTGCATAAGGCAGACATGCTGTCCACTGCCCTGGGATTGTCCTAGTTAATCCTTAAACATCTTCCTCCAACATCTGGCAGCTAAGAGTCCTATAACACAAACTGAGAAACAGGGTGGATGTGTCCTGCTAAATACCATGCTCAAGGTTTAGTGGACACATACAAGCTAAGGAAAAGGCAGTAACTCACCTGAACTCATTCACCCAGATTTTATTCTTTAAGCTGCAGAGAGAAAAAAGAGTTTATATACAATGCATGGAACCAGAGGAGAGATAGACCTAACAAAGCTGCAGGCACATGGCTGGGGAAAAGAGTGCGATAGCCTCTCACATCTGATACAGCTCCACCATTCCTCTTCAGTGTAATCCTTAGGCTTCCCCCACAATCTGCCTATGAGGGCCAGCACACAGAATCAGCAACAAAGCAGAAACATCACTTGAGCTGAGGATCAGGGCTATCTGAGGACCTGAGTACATTTGACTCACTACTGAGGAGTTTGGGCTGCTTGGGCTTATTTGCCTGATCTGTGCAGCACCCATAGAGCAAGCAGTGTTTGTTGGGGAGGGAAGGGGGAGTGTTCAACAGTTACCTTTTCCCAATGATCTGCGCGTAGGTCTTCACTAGGTAGTCTGATATATTGCGGCCTGTCAGATTCTGGAGGATGTCAGCTGTGTCTTGCTCACGCTGGTGTCACCAGTGAAAACACAGATAAATGCTCATCAGAAAAACACAGGTGCTGAGTGAAATAAATCTTGTGCAATGTTGCGTGCAAGAATCACACCTAGGCACTCTGCTCCTCATGAGCATTGCTCACTGCAGTACCACTGTGCTCCCTCCTACCTGTGGGGGTGTCAGGCCACCTGCACCAGGGGGGCACACAGGCAGCATCTTCTTGATCTTCTCACTGCTGCACTCGCAAGATGGAGAAGGATTCTCCATGCTCCAGTTGCCTTTCAGGAAGATGTCCAGGACTGACTCTGGGACTGAAGCAGCGGTCCATTCCTTCTGCCCCACAATGCAAGGAGTGTCTCTGTGTTTGGAAAGAAGCAAAAAAACCCAGTTTTTAAGACAAATATGATGGTCTTTGTTTACAAGACGTTTAAAGATCAAACTGCACAGTCCCCAGAAGAGGCATGGTGTTTCTCAAAGGAAACAAAGGAGCTTCTCAAAGGAGCTTCTCAAAGGAGCTTCACCTCACTGAGACAAACACCTGAGAGCAACAGATCAGCCTCTAATATCTTTTAGCAGATCCGACTGCCAAAGAAATTGAGGCTGACCAGCACTGAGTAGTGCCAGACACTCCCTTCTTTGCATTATAATTAAATGCTTTGTTGCAGTCAGTCCCAGCAGGCACGCTGTACAGAGTTCAGGGAGCATTTGGAGAATGCTCTTTGTCACATGGTTTAGTTCTAAGTAGTCCTCTGAGGAGCAGATAGTTGGACTCCATGATTCTCATGGGTCTCTTCCAACTTGAGATATCCTGTGATTTTAAGATGACAGCAGACAATCCTTTTGGATGACTCCTTGGATAATATTTCTGCCTTTGGGGCATCAAAGTACTGCTCCTCCCCAAAGTAGCAGTGGGCAGCTTTTTCCCATGGCCCATTGGTGGAATAGCTCAGCTTTCATGCCTGTTATAATGGAAACAGCTTACTTTCCACCACTGGCCGGTATATCAGACACCTTGCCTCCCTCCCCATCATCTGTAAATATGAGCTGCAGGTCTTCTGGACACACCATCTTGGACTCTTGGAGTGTATACCTCTTCTGCATTCACAGACTAGATCTTTAGTGACTTGCCCAAGGCCATGCACCAAGTCAGGTGGCAGAGTTAGGAAACAACTCAAATGCTGTCTGGCTCTCCACTCCTTCTCCTGGTGTTTGTGGGGTGCTAACTCAGGTTTCTAATGCAGCTGGAAACAAAGGCTTATGGAGTGGGAATAGCTACAGTCAACAACACATAGCAACATAAATAGGTCCTTTACCATGTTCAGGACTGAACAGTAATTTGAGTCATTTGCTCTCCTTTTTCCATCTCTTGCAAGTCAGCAAGGACTTGCACTCAAACCTCACTTCCTCACCAGACTGAGGGCTGGCAACTTTTTAAAAGGTTCTGAGCAGAAAAACTAAATATAATTACAACTCTTTTGGCTTAAATCCTGCTCTGGCCATTACTATGCATTACTATAATTTCCTAAAGTCAGCTAGGACTACCAGAGATGTGCTTCCTGTTCCCAGACCAGAGTTCTACTTACGGGATGGAATGTCCCTGCATACAGCGTGTCCCAAACCCCGGCTTATCAAGAAGGGCGTCCAAAAGCTTGTGAGTGCCTGCATCGTCTGGAGCATCGTTGCTATGGGAACAGCAGAAAAACACTATCAGTCAGTGTGGTAACAAGCACATAGCAAAAGAAGCACCAGAACAAGGCCAAGAGCACAGTGAAAGGATGTGGGGGGGATTTGCCCTTGAAGAACACTTGGCCTAAGAGCACACACACATTCCAAGTCTTTGTACACAGTATTAGGAGAGTCATAGCACCATTCAGAAATGGTCTTGCCTGTACTTAGAGCTGGCATTTAAGGGTTGAAGAAGAAAACACCATGACTTTCTTTTAAAATGTGCTTCTGAGACAAGCACAAAACCCTAAACAACCTGTTAAGGAACTCAGTAACTCAGGTGTGCAAAGAAGATAATTTATAGGCCACAAAAAACATACCTAATAAAAGTGTACTGCTCATCATACATCCAGGGTTGTAATTCCAGGCTGGGATACTTCCCAAAAGGAGGAACAATCAGGCTGAACATGAGAGCAATACACACAAAGACAGCTGGCAGCACAATCTGAAATTGCAAGGAAAAAACAAGTCCTCTTTTTAAGCATATGTTTCCAGAGGCATCAGGAGGTACATATGAATCACTTACTGGATAAAAACTTTTACAAAGTTTCCCAGGAATACCTTTGCTGTTTATACCAAAGCAGTGCTAGACACCAATGCAAGATCTATCTTGGCATTCAATCATGGAATTCACTTCAGATGCAGAGGATTTCGCTTGCAAAAGCTGTTCTCAGGCAGATTACATTCTACTGTGCAAGAATACTGTAATCTCGTGATTTATCATGCAACTCCTTTCACTTGAACAGGCCTCCTTCTGCCCACATGTGCAGTGAAGGCTAATTTTGGTTATCTGCATTGCCTTGAGGTTTTTAGCCCACCATCAATCAACCAATACATGGTCCAGAGCTGTCCCTGCTGAAGGACTCCACTCATGATGGAGGCTCTCACCTGGGCAAAAAAGCCTTTCCGGCTTCTCTTGGCAATGAGCATCCTCTTCCACAACAGAGCCATGAACTGCTGCTGGGTGAGCTTCCAGCCCTTCATCTGGTAGGAGCCTTTCCCATCCATGCCACTGAGAAGGTCTGTCTCTCTGGATTCTGCTAGCAAGAAGAAATGACCCTCATTCAAAAGTTCAGAGATGCTCTCTCTGCTGCAGACACAAGGTGATGGCTGGAGCAGCCACTCTCACT
>VYXF01012907.1:151178-181917 GCA_013397295.1 Polioptila caerulea | reverse complement strand
AAAAAAAAAAAAAAGAGCACAATCAGCAGCAATAACAACAGAAATTTACATGAATATATTTTCTCCCTTATCTCTGAGCTTTGAATGGGAGAATTGAGCAGGCTGTGCATGCTAGACTGTCCATTATTCCTAAAGGCAAATACATCACCACTCCTTTGGCAGTCTCAGCCTTCAGATCTGCAGTACTTATAATATGAAGGAGCATCTGCAGGGAGAAAACAGGCTTGAACTCTAGCAATACCTGGATCTATGTCTGAGTCATTAGGATCAAACGCATCATCTTCTGTAAATGGACGAAGGCAGCTCTGTCTGTCTCCAAACACACGTCTGTTCCTTCTGGCTGGCAATGTACCATCTGAAAATAATGCTTCAGTTAATCTCCAGCTAGCCCCAGAAAAACCAAAGCAATATAATTTTCCTTTTACTGAAGACCTAATTTGGAGTGACTTCAGCGCAGGTAAAAGCAAAACCAAGGCTGTCAATCTGCAATGGGTCATGTTTGATGCACCATACTTTGTGTGATGCCCCAGAAACTTCTTCTAGCACACTTGATGCTTTTTTTTTTTTTTTCAAGGGGAATAGCAGGCTGCTCTCATTGTAAGAAAACTCTCATTTGCCACATGAGAGTCATATGAAGTCATGTGACTACAAGTGCAATTTGCTGTTATGAGCACTCATTGCAGTGATCTGCTCTTAGAAAGAGAAAGTAATTTGGATCCTACTGTGGTCTGATGTGTCAGGAGTTCTTCAGAGCAGACAATAGTGTCAGTCAACTAATTTGTAATATACTCAAACACTAGAAACTCTTCACTGTTACAAACTAAACATGCTACCAACTAAGTCAATTGGCCTTGACAGCACATAAAAGTCTGCATTAAATACCCTAAACCCAGCTATATCAGGTAATTAAAAATAGTATGACAGAAGAGATTCAGTTCAGTCGCAATCAGGGTCTGTCACACCTAGGCACCTGTCACTTCTGTAGCAGACAAGTATACCCACCTGAGGTTTCTGCATCCACACCACTATCATCAGCCACTTTCAGGAAGATCTGAGAAGAAATGAAAAGTGTCAGTGAAAATCAAAAGAGGAGAGATATTGTGGCTTCAGAAGATGCCATGTGAGACTGGCAGGTGCAACAAGAGAACTGAGGACACAGAGTTTATCCTCTGCATGGTGGAGGTATGGGCTCTGTGGCATTTCTCCAGTTTCCGGGAGCCAGACTGCTATCAGCTGTTCCCCCTTTCCCATATCAGTTCTCAGGCCATCTCAAACATGAGCACTTTCCCGTGTCTTAGAAATAGACCTAGTTACTAAACTTGATGAATCTCTTATTTCTGCATGTGTAACAGTGGTCTCGCTCTTGCTTGAATAGGCACCTTCATGGAGCTTGACCTATGGACTCTCCTAAACCAGAAATAATCCATTTTCAAACAGCAGATAACAACCAAGGTCTTCACAGCTGTGAAGGACCTAGAGGGCAACCTCAGTAAGTGAAAATACCACCGTTTCACTTTCCCTTATCATTCTTTAAAAATAAACAAATAAAGATTCCACATAGAGATAATGGGCATGATATTTCTGTGATAAGAAAAGAGAGACTGGGCAACTGGAACACAGTCACATGGAACAAACCCTGAAACCATAAAAAAATCCCAGACAAGGGCATATGTCTGAACTGTTTATGAAATGTATGTATCCAGTACTGAAATGTATGTTTTCAGTTAAATGCAACACAAATCATCCCTAAAAATAACACAGACATTAGAAGCCAAATCAGGGGCTAACCTACACATGATATCTCAGCAAAGTGCCGATGAGTACGTAGGACCTGTCTGTGCTTGTCCGAACCACATTTCAGATTTTAATGCACGCCTCTATGAACACACACACAGGGTAGAAGACAATCCATTTTGGAGAGGAATGCAAAACAGCCTGTTCTTTCAATTTTTACAGGAAGCAATAAGGCTTTACTTCATTCTTAATTCTGCCACGATTCATTTTGCCTAGCTTAAGACAAACAGGAATCAGCAGCTCACTAACCTCCTCCAAAGTGGTTTCAGAGATGCCATAGCTGGAAATGCCAAGATCAGAAAGACGGTCATCAATTTCATGGAATAGCTCCACAAAAGCTCCCTCTTTAGCAGCTTTGTATGGCAAGACATAGGTTAATTCATGACCTATGTCCTCCACCAGTCTCGCCTCCGGAACATGTTTTGTAATGAGATTTGAAATTGCAGAGACATCTAGAAAAAACAAATGTAAAAGATAGTTCTGTTCTGGTTATCACTCATTGTGTGGAAAAAAGAGCTCAGCCTTAAAAATCCCGCCAGCAGAAAAGAAGGATAAATAGGACATGTCTGAAAAGAAGCTCATTTCCATGAAAAGCCTCATTTCTTTTTAATTTAACACAAGCCTGGATAAAAGCCTGGACTAAAGCCTGGCCATACTTTTTATGTGCAGAACTTGGGAGAGCTTGTATACATTACAGGAAGACCTGCAAATCATTGATGTACAGCTCACCAACATTATATATTGCTAACAGGCCAAGCAACTACGTAATATTTGCTTATTAACTCTCAGGACAGCTTGAATTCAAAATGGCTCACTCAAGAAAAGCATTCCAATATTTAAAATACCATCACTATGAACTAAATAATTGTCCCCAGACTGCAGCTAAATAGGAGCAACAAGGTTAAGGCAGCTGCCCAAGGCGAGCTACAGAGCAATGTCAACTGGGATTCAATCTTAAATTCTTTTCCAAGCCTCACCTATTGTCAATGTGTCGCTTTCATGGTCACTGCCAAGGCCAGCATCAGAGCTGCTCTGGGAGACACTGTCATCCTGGTCACAAAAGAGAAGACAAACATTATTTCCTGCTGTTTATTCAAAATGGGGCCCACCAGATGCTATACTCTAAGTCAGTCCAACCAGGTGCTACAGATGGTGGCATTGCACTGAAGAGGGCTGAAACAGAAGTAATAGACCACAGGTATAGAAGTGAGTGTTACAAAAGTGTACTTTACCTATTTTGTATCTCTCTGATCAGCTTGGGACCACTGGCACTAAAAGAAACTGTNCCCCCCCCCCCCAACAGTTTAACTAGACATGGTCTGGCACAGTACCCACAGAACAGGCAACACTTCTTTCAAAGAACAAGAGACTTTCCTTTGAGACATTCTACCATGGAAAATCTTAGCTGTTGCCTCCAAAAAGCCCAAGATTTCCTGGAAATAATATACATGAGCAGAAAAGGCCAGCTGTACCTTTTTCAGATAGGAAACTGTGCTGCTGCTGTTTCTGCAGGAGCTCAGAGAAGAATCCACATCCTTTTTGACCAGGGTCAAATAATAGCCTGTTCCCAGCTGGTTCTTCAGGAAGAGAGAAGAGCCAACACAGCAGAGCTTGCCATGAGATATGATAGCAATCCGGTCTCCCAGAATGTCTGCCTCATCCATGTGGTGTGTGGAGAGAATGATAGTGCGACCTGGAAGAGAGCAAGGAGGACATGGCTGTGTTGCCACGCCAGAGCCACAATCACCTGCATCTTGCCATGAAGTTGGATTGGGCATTGATGCCACAAGTTTGGCTCCTTTGAACAAGACTAGGAGTACGGAGAAGATTCACAACTGCTGTCATGGGTTTATTCTCCCCACTGTCTGCTGGCTCTGGTCATGCTCAGCAAAGGCAGTTTTAATTTCATGTCTGCAAGGTTGGTTGCATGGAGCAGAACAGGACATTGCTGAACACCAAGGGTGATTTTCTGACTTTACCTCCCCTCCTTCATAACCCAGTAAAAAAGTTTGCTAATTAATTCTGACATGAATGGGAGGAGAAGGGAATACAGATGAGAGACGTGAGCATCCTTGTCCTGCATTGTCTTTGTTCATTCCTTGGTGCAAGCAACAATAAATTTGCAAAGACACGGTGCTATTTTGAGAACAGTCATGAATCAGATTGATTTTCTTTTGCCTTCCACAAAACATTTATTAAGAGTAGAGAAAAAGATGACATACCTTGCCGATACTTCAGAAGCAGTTCCCATATTCCTCTGCGAGAATAAGGATCCACCCCAGCTGTAGGCTCATCCAGAATGACAACCTTGGAGCCACCGACAAATGCTAAGGCAACAGAGAGCTTCCTCTGCATGCCACCTGTCAGGCACAAGAAGAAAGAGGTGTTCAGGCTGATGCAGAGATGAGTGGAACAACAATATTTGCAGCATGGTGGATAATAAGCTGTCTGAAAGAAAGCAGACTGAGGAGAACAAGCACTGCTGCAGTTTCAGGCCTTCAAGGTTCCACCACTTTCTGGACAATGGATAATTCATCTGGATCATCTTTCCCCAGTGCAGTCTAACTCTCTTCCTGCTTCAGGGACCCACACCTTGCATGTCCTTCCTAAAGTGAATTATACTGTCTCAGCACCAGGGATAGCATATCACCAGCTTGAAGGCCTAAGCATATTTTAGGACCTGTGGAGCTTGAGCAGCAGAAATAAGTCCTCATGAGATTCCCCTTCCATTGAAGTGTTCCAGAGGCAAAAGCAAGGAACTATATTGCATTCCTCAATATGAAAGTCAAGCGTGGTCATCTGCTCTCCCTCCCCAAAGTCAAATGTGTGGTCTGTACTGATACTTGAGCGAGACAAAGGCATCTCAGTCCCTCTAGTATCTGGTACAGACTGATACAGGAATTCAGCCCCTCCTGAACAAAGGAAAAGGACACTCCAGGTCATCAACTGAAGGGGCAGAAGTCAGCATAAGGAATGCACATATGGTTCACAAACAGCAAGAGACTTGGAGACTATGGTCCAAGCCACTCTCACCTAAACTCATAAACCTCAAATATGTTTGTAAGCTTTGGACAACACACAGAAAATGCAGCTGAAGTATATCATGATGGAAACAAATCCAAAATACTCAGAGAAAGTGAGTGACTTGTTACGGCCATTAGATAGCTTGAGACTATGCAAGATTGTGATGTTTACTAAGATACCTTGATTAGGTACTTAATAAATAACTGACTTCCTTAAATGCTTAATTGTGTAGTAGTCTATATATAATTGCAGGATCCCATTAAGCCCACAACATGGCCTCTGCAAAAGCCAATGGAGTGTTTCTGAGGCTGAGAAATGTAAAAGATCTGAACCTACCAGAGAGCCTGCTTGTCCTAGCTTTCAGTTTGTGAGGCAAGCCAACATCTGTTGCCATCTGCTCCATCTCCTCTTTCACCTTCTTTTCCGGCAGCCCTTTGAGCCGAGCATAGAACCAGATGTGCTCCTCCACAGTCAGCCTAGGGAACAAATGCAGCCTCAGGGCACAGTTGGAAGCACCACGGTGGGATTCGTCCCTTTTATAAACATTACTGCAGGCATTTTTGTTTGTTCAGAAAAACATATTTTAAGGCTGAGGTTTCAGGAAGGAGCCATAGACCAGAGACTGAGTGCACTCAGCTTGGGCCTGACTTCAGTGTGTGACTCTATTCAGCACCCATGTAAATAATCCTTTTTTAAGGGTGCTTGACAGTACCACAAACAACTCAAATCACTAGGCACAGGGGAAACACTTGGCCTAGCTGAGTGGAGTACCTTAACAGAAACGAAGGATGAAAGTATAATCTCTTGCTGATCATTCTGAGGCACTTAGGAATGTGCTAAGGAACAGCACAAATGTTCCTGTACCAGTACCATACCACCCCACTGCCTCACACCATCCACACACAGAAAAAGGACTGTCAAAAGCTGAAAGCCCACTGTGGTATCCTAGAGAACCCGAATGTCTGTTGGATAGCACCAGTCCTGTGTCTCCCAGATGATACTCACAAGTCAAACAGCACATTGTGTTGTGGACATACACCCAGGTTCTGCCTGATGGTGCTAAGCTCAGAGCGGATGTCTTTGCCCAGAATGAAGGCTGTACCTGAAGTTGGGGGGAACAAGCCTGTCAAAATGGACCTGGAAGAAAAATGGAACAGATCAGCAGGTTCCGCTACTAGGAAACAGTGAATGGCCGAATTAAGAGTAGGTGGAAACCCAGGGGAAATCCCATATTAAGAAAGTAGCCTGAAAAACATCTCACTAATGGATTTTAAATAAACACAAATCAAAACACAAATCAACTCTGGTGCTGATCAAAGAACACCCACATGGCTGCATGAAGGAATCTTTTCCTCTAAAAGCTTCGTGTTCTTTCAGTACCAACATACTTTCTTTCACTGCCAAGTCAGAAACACAAATGGCATTACTACAAAAGGCCACCTAGACATTCATTTGATCCAGCCTCAACCTGAACCCTCTGTGGTTCCAGTCCCCTCTATCTGTAAGGCAGCAGCACAACACACTACATCAGGAGAGGCACTCTAGTCTGCACCAGCTTGCACACTACAGTTCTATGACTACTTCTACTATATGGATAGGAGTTGCAGTATTCAGTCACTTCCCTATTGTCTTAAATCATCATATTTTTCTTACATGGTAGTGGTTTTCCCTGCTCCATTATGTCCCAGAAAGGAGGTGATTTGTCCTTCATAGAAGTTAAGTGTGAGACCATCTACAGCAACCTTCTTGCCATCACGGTAAACCTTGACCAGGTTCTGGATGGAAACACCAAGACTCAGATGCACTGGCTCTTCTTCCTTGCAGACTGGGAGAAAATACAACAAAGTAGAGAGGTATGATAGGTTTTAACAGAAACTGCATGGAAGTTTTAATAGACATAACATTTGCCCAAGCCTGTAAAGAAATTATATATATGAAAAACTGACCACATTTCTTCCTCAGAGACAAGAATCTTCCACAGAAGTTTTAATTTAGCTATTTTTTCTCTCCTGGACTAATGTCAGAGCTGGAGATCCCCAGTGTTATCAGGGTCAGTAAAAATACAAGGACTTCTCAACTCAATGAGCCTAGAGTACCCAGGTGCACTCAGGTGGCAAAGTACCTTGAGTTTATCTGGATGCACCCACCTGATCAGCGTACCCAAACTGTGATAACAAAAGGGTGACCAATTTCTCCTATCCAATGCCAGTACTGCTCCTGCTGCCCCTGGACTCTCATCTCAGAAAAAGGCAGACCTTAACACTAACTGTGTCCAGCACTTACCTTCTGAGGACCCCTTCTGGTCAGGGTAGGAGTGCTGCCTGTCCTGTGGTTCCTCCCCAAACCAATAGGACTTTGTGAAAGGAAAGTACCATGGTCTGGGAATCCCATACTGGCCTAAAAAGAAAAGCATTACACGATCTGAGTGCATTTGTCCTTTTTCTTTTATTATCTTTCAGGACAAGAAAGGAAGTACTCCACACCCCCAGTAAGCCTCCAGATGAGGCAGGACTAAGAAGAAATCTTTCTGTATGAAGACACTGACACATTCTGGGTAAGAGACATCTAACTTCACTTTAGGGTAAAAACCTTTTGCCAAAAGATTAGCACATGTGGTGCTGATACTCTTAACTCCTCCCTTACAGCACAGTCTGCAAACTTTAGAGAAGGGAACAAGTGAAGTACAGCAAAGCTTCTGGGGCTAGGTCAGCCATGGCCACAACAGGGTCATACTTCTGTACTGGGTGACACTCATTACTAGCAACAACCCTGCTCTGATGCTGGTTTCGGTCGATGACCTTTGTATAGCTCTGCTTAAAATTTGTACCTTAGCAAGTGAAAGGGCAAAAGGATTTATTTAAAAGCCTTAAGACATGATTATCCCTCAGAAGTAGACCTCACCTGGGAAGACAGATTCAATGTACCAGGTCATGACTCCATACAGGAATGTATCAAACAGCATCATGACAGCTGATGTGGTGATGCTAAAGCCATCTTCTTCCAATGGGCTCTCAAAGAAGTTGTCCCACTGAACACCAACTCCCTGCTCCTCAAACAGTGCAAAGTACTCGCAACCAAAACCAAAGGCTACTGGAGACAGCAGGCTCTGAAAATGGGAGGCATGAACATGCACTGAGTTTTTACATCTACTCTTCAACTAGTCATATCAGTTGTAGCACAAGACCAAGGGATATTGTCCACATGAAAAGTCAAAGTTCCAAGGGCCATCATTGTATTTGCAGATACAGAGTGGCAGATTTGGTCTAGATTCCAAGAGGCCTGAAATCTTTACTGGATCTCCATCCAGAATTATCTTCTTTCCCTTACTCTTTGAATTTTCCTGCAAGGGAACAGATTGCTAACAGTTGCCGTCTCCATGCAGGTAGGAAGTGCTGTGCAGAGGAAAGCAGGTGGCTCGTTCAGCCTGCAAGTCTGGGGGTACAGTATCACAGCATACAGAGATGAAGGCACCTTAGTCCAGGTGCATTACTTCTACTACCAAAGCCAACAAAATCCTCCCAGCAGTTTTTACCAGGTTCAGCAAACCTCTTTATCAAGCTCAACCCTGATGGAGTCTTACACTAAAAATTAACCTACCCTTGCCACTTCCCCCCTTGTAACAGTGTCCAGCTAGAGAGCTGCTGACTGCTTTATTGGTGTACCCAGTGCCCAGGAGAGTTTCATCAAGACTCACCGCAAAAATCTTGAGTGAGAAGCTGATGTGATCCTGCCAGGCAACACACAGCACATAAGGCAGGTACAGCGTGAAGTAGACAATGCCCCCACAGGCAGCTGCCAGGTTGGCCCGGGAGAACACGGTGCTGATGAGGAAGCACTGGAGGATGGTCACAACACCGAAGATTGAGAGGAAAATAAACACCACGCTAGGATCGCTGTAAGGCAGCAGATTCCCCATCTGGCAGGAGAACAATACATGCATCAGGTTTTGAAAGGGCTCTCCAAATTATCTTTCACTGTTATGGGCAGCTCTGCTGAGCTGATGCTCAGGGGAGGCAGGGCTTCCTGCAACTTGCAAAACAGCCTTCCCAGAAGTGCGGCAATACCATAGGCACCTTTTCAAGAGAACTGAATCTACAACATTCCCTCCTTCTGTTTTCAGCCACACAGTCCTGTTGTTCCAAAATCTGTTCCCAAAAAGTAACTGGTCAACATGCACCCAGTGTCAGTGCAGACCACTGCTTAGCAGACTCTAAAGGCTCTAGAGTCTGTTGCCACAGGCCAAACCAGGCAACTCACCTTCAGGATCAGCACCAGCAGTCCTGCGCTCATCAGGAGAGGGACAAGGCTGCTAATGAACCAGCTTAACCAAAGGATGCCATTGTCAAGTCCCATAATCCTCATTGTTTCTTTCAGCCGAGCTTCCTTCTCATACACAATGCCCTTAATTATCACAGCCACTGAGTAGATCCAAGCTAGTGTCATGAAGAGAGGCATGGAGCGGCTCATGACACGGAGAAATCTGAGGAAAATGAAAGACAGGGGACACGAGAACCAAGTGAGAAACATCACTGCAACTTCAGATATCACTTCAAGGGCTATCAGAGCATGGTGACAGCTAAGGCTTCACTGCACAAAGCAGCTGACGTGCAAAGCCTGACACAGGATCTGTGTCTCACCCTGAGGGGAGATGGGTTTAGAGCACATCACCAGTTAGGAGTGGGACCTGGAGCTGCAATTGTCACTCAGTGGAAGAAGGCTGCAAAAAGGCTGCCTTGCCTGGGGACTGCCCTAAATTGCCCTCTTTCCCTCTCCTGTGCCTGTCTGCTTTTTCCCCCAGTGCTATTTTTGCTTGCATCAGGTGTGGGGATATGGTCACATCTCAGGAAGGTACTTTGTATGTTCTACTCCAGTACTCACAGTCCCTTTCCTGAGCAGGATTCTGTAAGTCATTACATATTCCAAATCCTCTATGTGGGTGCCCTAATTCTAGGGATTAGAAACACTATGGAGATAGCCTCCACACTGATAACAGGGACACAAGCCATGCCTGAGGAGTGACAAAAGCCCGTGCCTCCCAAGCTCCTCCTCCCGGGAGCTTTTGAAGCAGCCTGCATACATACATGTCATCCACGTAACACGGGTAGGGCATCTGCTGCACATAAACTCCTGTCTTCTTCTCCGTGCCTGTCTGAACCCTGATGATGGCCTGTTCTACCACATCCTGCAGGTAGACAAAGCCTCCCCAGACATAGCGCATGTCCTCAAAGGGGTCAGCACGGGGACCAGGATCCCAGTACCTGCACCAAGGGAACAAGACCTTTCCATTAGAAATCCTCCTCACCATCTATCCTCTGTTAGAAATTGATCATAAGGCAGGATGTCAGGGCTCACCCATCTTTGATCTTGTTGGTCCTTTCCACATTATCAATGTCCATGCGTATCTTGTATTTCACATGTTGAGGAAGGTCTGTGCTGTCAGGGGGTATTTCAGTGAAGACTATGCCAGCCCAGAACCTCCTTTCATCCAGAAGCTCCAAGGACTTGTTAATGAGTCGGACTTCTGTGGGCACAGGCTCCAGTTTGTCCAAGTTGACACACTACACAGGGACAGAATTGGAAGTATTTATGGGATATACTGCCAATTATAATGTTCTTTGTTTAGTTGTGAGGTGGAGGGAAGGAAGAGAACACTCCAATGGTAATATTATGCCCAAGAAAAAGACAACATCATCAGACTATTTTGCGATGGTTTGTTGTAGCCCAGCAAGTTACAGGAGTTGTCATTGCTTCCTGCTTGACAGTCACCTACCAGTCAAATATATGTCACTGAAAAATACCCCAGCAAAGCCATTTTCTGTACAACAGGTTAGACAGCACTACACTATTACTGACAGGATCTCATTCAAGTATCAATTTCCATATGTAATCTTATTTCATCTGTTGCCCATTAATCAAGTCTGATTCAAAGCCTCTAAGCATTAACAGAGAGACCTGAAGCTTTGGACCAGGCCCTTAACAGGCCATGGCCTGTTTCTGTTTGCACTCATCTCCCAAGCTGATGAGGCAGAAAGTCGAACTAATTTTGTTCCCTCAGTTTAAAGCAGCTGCTAGCTCCACCACAGTCCCCAGCTAAGCTCCAGTCTGAAGTATGAGCTGCTACACTGCTGGATACAGCAGCAGCTTTCAGGCACCAGTCACAGAAGGGCAGGAAACCACATGCAGTGACAAAAGCAAAACTTTCAAAAGCAAGACCTACAGTTAGGTTCCTACATCTATACTTAGGCATCTGAATAAATGATAATTTTTTCACATGCTACTCAGCCCCACTAATGCCTGGCTGTATCCAGAAAATGGATGGAGGAACATCTGTTTCCCTTTCCAGAACACCCAACTGCATGAGTGGAGATCAAGCTGCTGCCCTCCCCCCACGCCTTGCCCACACTAACAGGATCTCACCTCCATGAAGCGGGAGATGGTCTGGATAGCTCGGTCTGTCTCATTGAAGGCATCCACCCAGGTGTACACAGAGCCATTTTCTGTCCCAAAGTCCTCTGGACTATTTGACAGGAAACGGGCAACATCCTCCACTGTCCAGTTGGAAGCTGGCAAGTGCAGGTCCCAGAGGGCTTTGCCTTTCAGCAGCGTCTGCAGGTATTTTGTTTCCAAAGAAGAAATAGTTGTGAGAAGTAATGTTAGATTCCTCTCTCATAATGAAAACAAGCACTACAGGGAAAATAGCTGTTAAAAAGGTGCAGGTACAGGCCCTCTGTCATACTGAGAGGATCAGCACAGTGGGATGCTTCCCCTCACCTTCCCTTTTAGGAGGATGTGCCACCCTCGGTGCAGCAACACCATACTCGTCTGCTTTGCAGGCTGGCTGGCTGCCTCCCTGTCCTGCCACCCCTCTCCCAAGGAGAGGGCAGCAGAGAGCCGTGCACAGCTCTGCACCCCACACATGCAAACCAGGAAAGAGGGAGATGCTTGCTCAGCCGAAATGCATTTGCCCAATACTGGTTGCCTAGCTCTGCTCACTTCTCCCAGAAAAATCTCTCCTTCTGGCTGTGATGGAGAGTGACTCAGGCATGACTGAAGGCTCAAAGTCACTGTGCTGAGCAGAAATACCAGCACCCGATGCCAGGTGGTTTTCGTATTTTGCTTTTGTGCCCACCAGGGCTGGTTGAAGCAGCCCTGTACAGCCATGATGTCCTGCCTTTGTCCTCCTGCCTGAGACAGCGCTCTCTTCACCCGGTTTACCTGCCAGCTTTCTGTGGACAGGCTAGTGTATGCACAATGCCTAGTACAAATGCACTGAAGCAGAAACCAGTCCACTGGGCAGACAATATAAGGCCAGGCAGGAAGGGAACAGTAATTGTAAAGGATACAGTTGAAATGAAGTCAGGGAGATAAAAGGAAAAACCTGTACAAGAGAGGAAACTGCAAAAATCCTTATGATTAAGAACAGAAAGTGGATTTTTTGCCACAACAAAAATGAAAGAGAGGTAAAGAGCTTGCCCATACTCTGCTGTTACCAGCAAACCAGAAAGCAGTGGGTCACACAGTTACAAAAACAGCTTTGAAAACTGGAAAAACAGAACAGACCAAGCTAGCAAAGGAAAACATACAAAAAGGAAACCCAAGCAGACAGGAATTGGACGTGCTCTGCTCTCTTGTCATTTGGTTTCCAAGGTTCTGCCACCATGCCTGCAGGGAAATGGCTCAATTTTATCTTGTTTAAGTCCAACATTAAAGCTCCTTAACCTGAGGGGCACCTGTCGCCCTTCCTGAAGTTCACAGGCTAGAAGTGGCAGGGATGAGCAAGCAAAGCACTTTCCTTCAGCAGGAAGAAATATGCCAAACAGACTGTACAATCCAGAAAGTTGAGAGGTGATGGCCAGTCAACCCAGAAGCATGGCAGCTGAAGGGGATGCTGTCTGGAGCTGCCGAGGCACTGACAACAAAGTATTCCTGCTTGTGTGAATGTCAACAAGTGAGAACGAAGGGAACCCTGTTACTACACTGGTGCAGAGAAGACCAGATTCCTGGGACGATCAATAATTAACTACCAGTGGCAACAGGGTTAACAAGCAACATAAAATATAAAACCATAAAAGCCCAGGGCTTAGTAAAATAAAATTAAAAAATAGGAGCAATATTCACTTTTCAGAGGACATCACTGCAAATCAACATTTTGGACCTCGACTTTCTGCCTGAACTTTGTAACAACCTGTTGAACTGTCTCTTCTAGTATGTCATGTTGAGGGAGAAGTACAACAGGACAGGTCACAGATTATTCAGCAGAGCATTACACTGGGGTAAGAAAGTAATAATTTTCAAGGTTTATAAGACCTGGGGAGATCTCTGTACACAAGAAGGTGCACTGTGATACCCAGCCAACTGTGTTGCAGAGACAGCTGGAAAAACTACTCTACAGCAGTCCTTCTGTGTCTTGATGCCAGTTTTACAGCACTGTGCTTCCAAAGACATTGACACAGGGTGCAAAGATCCACACCTCAGAGATACACCTGAGGAATCACAATCATGTGCTCATGACACATCAAGGCAACACTGTGGACAGAACAGTGCATTTTCCAGCAGAGGCAAATTAGAACTGGGTGTTAAATGTGCACTGCTCCTATTTGCAGGAGACTGTTACATGAAGGAAGGAACGCCAAGCATAATGCAAGATCAGCACAGTCAAGAGCTCTTTCAAGAAGGGGTCCCATCCATAATGTTTATCTGCCCAATTCAGCACTGAAGCACCAGCTAAAATAAATATTTCATCACTTATTGCAAAAAGCAGCAGTGGTTGTTCTGGCAAGGACAGCATACTGACCCGAATGAGATCCATTTCCTGACTACTTTCCATAAACGTCCAAATCTTTGGGCTTATCTCCTCCCACATTCCCCCGAGGTCACGAAACACACCGAGCTCCTGGAATGTCCTGTTCACCTGTCACAAAAAGAAGAGGAAGGTTATTTCTAAAAGCTGTCAGAGATCCATCATGGGCTGAGAGGATGCATTGAGCCTTCAACAGTAAGTGCATGGGAGGTGAGAGATTAGGGAGGCTGTGCTTTTGCAGCCAATCCTTTCTAGGCTTGTGTTTGGGTTCAGTTTAACTAGAGAGGATCAGATGCACAGGCAGAGGACATAGCTAATGCTACATTATCAGAGGACAGGGCTAGAGTTACCTCAGACATGACCTTCCTTACAGCTGGTGTATCTGGAGTGTACAAGATCTTCCCAATCAGCAAGGGTTTCAGAGCCCTCCAGATAATCCTGGAAAGCGGGCTGGATTCCAGGTTCTTCATTAGCTCATTGCAGTAGGGTGCTGAGGAAGAGTGCAAAGGTGAGTGGCTGAACAGCACAGTAACAACTGCAAAAGGCATAGAGCTTCAAGAACAATCAAAGCTGAAAGTAAAGCATTTTTCAGACACAAACCCCCTCCTTTACTGCAAAGCTCCACACAAAGCCCCTTATAGCCCAAGCCTGCACAGTCTGCCCAGTGAACAAGGAACAACCAACACCAAGAGCCACAGTACCAGTTCTGCAACACTCCCACAACCCCAATGCATGGCACAAACAAAATTTATCCAGAAAAGGTCAGATTTCCAGAGGCTGCACGTGACTGTGCTCTCTCTCCCACTAAAGTAGGTCCACTGCACAGGTTTCTGTGCCTACAGAAGGTCCTTGGGAGACTCTGCAAGCTGAAAACTTATGGCCTTAAAGACACATGCAGGACAATATGTGCATGCCTTTCTGAAAGAGCAGTGAATATGTTCCTCCGGACCTGCTTTCATCTGTGGAAGTTTGGAAAACACTAGTGATGACAATCATGAAGTTGATGGGACCTCAGACCACGCTATTGTTACACTTACTTGTGGAGTTATCATAGAAGTTAATCACATCATCTTCAGTGCTGTTGCCTCCAAACAGTGCTTTGTAATTATTATCCTCATACCAGTTGAGGGATTTAATTTTGAGCCCTCCACCTTCAGGATGGCCACACACGATGCGTGACACAGCCTGATAGATCTGCGTAGAGGAGTTTGAGGCATTCACATTGGTCAAGAACATCACCTCTTGCCTCATGTCACTCCAGCTCTTCATGCTCAGCAGCTAGAGGAGAAGTGCAGAGAAAAGAATGGATTCAAGTATCGAACAGGATTAATAAAAGGAGAAGTTCTTTCCATGTGCCTTCAAACCATGGGACAGATTTCTGAACAGTTGAGAATCCCCTTAAACACAACATCTAGGGTAAGAACAGGGAAAACATTTCCCCACCACAATGGAAGACTGTAGAGGGAAGTCTCTTCTGTGCAAGTACTTGGAATGGATCCTTGCCAAGTTTTTTACTCCAGAGTTTCCTTCTTCAGTGCTGTGGGTGGTTTCTGGCCTCTCTGCCCTCTAACATGGAGGCTGCTTGTCCTCCTGGTTGCACAATGGCTTACATTCCAGTGGAGTACCCTCACAAGGACAGGTGGGGTGGGGTACATCGAGTCAGAATAGGAATTAGAGGAAGAACACCAAGTGACTGCAGCTCACAGGTCGCAAACTGGATGAGCCACTAGCCACAGCAGCGTCACCTGGCACAATTCCATCAAGCCTCCACTTATGTACACCAGGCAGCCAGTTTGACCTCCCAGACTGGCATCACTTATCCCTGCCCCAGAAACTCCTTGCCCCATTGTCAACAGCATTCCCAGAAAATTCTTGAAAACAAGCCCTGCTGCAGCCAGGCAACTGAATCACAGCATAAGCTTTGCACACAGCTAGTCACAAGAAGGACCCTTCTCCTGGCCAGCTGACCTGACACCAGGCCTGAGGTGACAACGTACAACCAGCAGAGCTATTAGTACCCCAGACTCATTTGAGTGGCACAAGCCAGACAATATGCCTGCAGTGTGTCATGAACAAAAGCACCCTCCCCTCAGCCTGAGATACTCACTGCATAAATGTTGTCATACTTGGGACATGTATGCCATACATGGGCAAGCTCACCACAACAGGAAAAGAAACCCACCTGGCATGAGCACTGATTTCATGCTACACTGGAATGTTGCTTTGAGACCCCCTATCTTGAGATGTCATAACATCACCTCTTTGATGGTGACAATAAGTGGATGTCATGAAGAAATAAGAGAAAGGCAAAAATCTATGATACTTCCTTTAAGTAACCTTCCAGCTTCCATTTATTTTCAGCTCAGGGAACTTCTATTTCCTAACCCTCAATTAATTACTTCCATGGTAAATTCCTAGATTCAGAACATCCACAAGCATTTAACATCCAACACAACAGGAAACAACCTCTTCTCCCTCCTTATCTGGCTATGGTTAGCTCCATTTGGTGTCATGTGGTTTTGGTTTTTACCGCAGGAGACAGTGAACAGTCAATCCCTATCTCTTCTTCATGTGCCAATCAACTCTATAGGTCTTTGTCATATCCCCAGCTCATCCCTTTTGCAAGCTGAACAGTCTCAGCCTATTCCCTTGTTCCTTCTGCGAAAGCCCTTATACTTCTAAATGCCCTAATGGCCTTCTCTGAACCTTATTCCAGTTCTGCTATATGTTTTCAGAGAACAAGAGGCTATATGTGTGTTCTGTATCAAAGGGTTTTGTACAGTATCATGGTAAAATGCTACAGCTGGTTCTCTATCACTTCTTAAGTGTTTTCTGGAATTTTATCTGATTTCTTGACTGCTGCTGAAATATCAGGCAACATTAATGTAGATGTTCTTACTGTGCTGTCCAGAGCAGTCACATGCACTAAACAGGGCAAGCAGAGCTGCTGAGACACCTATTTGTAACTGCTCATCAACTGCACCTCAGAAACAACTTTAGATGCTGTGCTCCAACTGCCCTGTTTTCACAGACAATAACAGAGCCAAAGACCATCTGCCACTTTTGCTCACTGTGTAATAGTCTGTCACTCTTTTATAAATAAAATGCAGATAACCAAAGTCTAAGACAGCTGGTAAAGCCAGGCAGCAACAATGCTGAAAGCAGCAGTGTGCTGGAACAATTCAAGTTCACCCAAGGAAAGCACACTCAAGACTCTTTGGCCTTACAGTGGGAGGTAAACCTGACCTTTTGTGTGACCCATCTGTAGCACTGTGCATGTTTTAGATGTGCCAGCATCTGGAGAAAAATTCTTGATGCTGAACAACAGCTACAACGTGTCACCTACACAAGGAGCCTCCATTTTCAGATGTTTAAAAGCACATGACACACTGAGATAATGGAAGACAGCTGTGAGAACAGCAAAATCCTGAGTGCAAATGTCCAGATTGACCAGTTCAAGCGTACTTTCATTTCCTCGCTATTCACTGTTGCCTTTGCCTGCAGCCTGGTGCCTCCACAGGTTCAGGGTGACCTACAGGACACCAGCATCATGGAACACAAATGAAAACTGTCACACAACCATTTTTGTTTGTTACATATGTTCATGCAGATTTTTGGATTTGATGCTTCCTCACCCAAAAGGCCAAGGCTGCGCTTCAGGTATGATAGTTTGAGAGTGCAGTTCAAAGGGATCCCTTGGGCAGGTCTTGGTATGTTAGCTGAAAAAGCTCATTTTCACTCAGCAAAAAGGCAGTTGCTAAAATATCATATATTCCCTAACATGATGAGCAAAGGCACTCAGATAGGAAGTGCAGCTAAATCCCATGAACATATGAAGTGCTAACCATCTTAAAGGGTTGCATTTGCAAATACATTTCCACGTATTATTTTGAAACAGCTTGAGCAAGGAACTTTGTTTCATCTTTGGCACCAGCATCTTTACAATTGACATGTAGAGCTGATCTTTTTACACCTCTGGAAGCAAAAATATCAAACGTGAAGGGTTACTAAGCTATTTCTTCTCCAAGACATCAGACCTAGTTCCCTAAGTGTTTCTAAATAGTTGTCCTTGCTCTTGGTGTTCAATCTGCCCCCCTAGAAGTTGATTTAAAGAGACCAAGGACATAGATCCAATCAATCCCCTTACTCCAAGATATTTTGTTCAGACCATTTTCTAATTAAAATTCCCTGCTAGAAAGGCTCCCAGACATGGCACAAACAATAGTTCTCTCCACCCCCTCAAGCTGCTGCCCTTTGAAACAAGGCAGCAAGTCCCTCCTTTTCACACAGAAATCCGCCTGACAGACAATAAGAAGTAACTTTCGGTCAAGCCATCTGGAGCAGCTCATGCTGTACACAGAGCAAAAAGCTGCCTTTGTTTGCACAGCAGGGCAGAACAAAAGGTAGTCCTACCCAAAACAGCTGCCAAGCAAAAGGCACGTTACCCTGGGACATTTTCGGCCACATCAGCAAACTGAGTGTCACGTGGTTTCAATTATTTTTATCCCAGACAAGAAAAAAAGCCAAGCTTAAATGACGTAACAGGAAACAGCTGTAGTCAAACTCCGAAGGGCAGCCTCCCTGCTAGCAGCAAAAGCTCTTCCACGGTCCTCACTGAAGCTGATCCTGGAATCGTCTTAGTTTCAGTGTGAAGGGGGCAGCGCAGCAGGCTGTGGGGCTCGGGGAGGGGTGCGTGCCAGGAATTGTTGGCTGTGGCGGCGCAGCTCCCGGCAGCTGCCCCTCCGTGGGAGTGAGGCGCACGCTAACCTGGAGTGACCCGCCCCGGTGCACGCTCCCGGAGGTTACTGCCGGTCACGGCGGGCAGCCCTCCGCTCTGATGCAGGGACAAATGACTAGCGAAGGGAGGAGGAGGTGGCGGCATTGTTTAGCTTAGATGGCTGTGATTTCTGCTCCAGGGAGAGAATGTTTTTTAACTAATAGCAGCACTTCAAAGTCAGAGCCAGACAAAAAAAACTAGGATAAGTTTCTGGCTCAACACCCACACCCTACCCCTCAGATTTGGGCTTCCGATTCATACTTAGGTACACAGAGCTGTTTTTCTTAATCCATCATTTCATCTGCAAAAACAAATACTTGCAGTCTCTAGAATGTCAATTCAACTGTGTAAATAGTTGTTTACGTTTCGTGTTGCGATGTCATTGTGCTGAGTGCCCCACAAGACTGGAAAACAATCCATGGCCCAAAACACAAGATAGATAAAGAGGAAACAGTAGCCTACGGCTACTAATTTAAATTATAACAGCCACAGCACCTTTTCCACATGCCATACCCTCACTGCACAGGAAACCCAGTAGATATAACCAAGTAATAACTCTGATTTGAGTTGGCAATTGGAGGGCAAAAAATAGAAAGGAAAGCCTCAACATGCAGTTTGCAAGGCACTACCTGGCAGCAGATGTACTGCAAGCCCAACCATTGTGCCACTGCTGAGAAGGCAAAACACAACAGAAAATGTCCTAATTCTTGTTACGGTATTTGTAACTTGAAGTGCCAAGAGGTTGCAAAGTGCATGCTGCCTGCACTGACACAGGGAAAACAGCCGTGGGATGGGGAAAAGTTTCAAAACAAGCCAGGGATTTGACTTTGAGTTGCCTCTTGTACTCGATCACAGGCTAAGATAGCAACCACAGTGATGTGTTCTCCTGACACAAAGGCTCTTCTTACCTCTTTAACAAGCCTCCCAACGCTCTCTCTCAAAGTTTCCACAGTTTCAGACAGATCCCACAAGGAGGAATTGAAAGAAAGTTGTCTCTGCAGGAAGAGAGAAAAGGAAACTAGAAGTTAGTGCAAAGCACAAATTAAGAAATTAAGTTCTTGTAAATATTGCTGTACACAGCAGTCAGGCCTGCGTACATTAGTGGGGAAGACAGAGCGGGCTTTCTGTGTAACCTTGAACTTAAAATACCATGGGCTTCTGCACCCTGCAATGAGATAGGATCACCCCTTTCTCCTTTCACAGGTAAAATACACAGATGCCATAATCAGAACCATACCAATAAAATGTTTAATGCATGCACATACGCTTACAATGCAGAGGATGGTTTACATTCCAGGTCACAAAACAAGCACAGTCTACTGGACAGCATGTGAAATCCTGCAAGCCAGTGCTAAGAAGGGGATGCAAAGTCAGTACAGTGGAGGAAAAGACAATTTGGTGGGTATGAGTTTTCAGTAAGACTACACAGACACCATTTCAGATACAAAGGACTCCCTACTGCAGTGTACATTATCATCACTCAAGTCCTCCCATCAGGCCTTGATGTTCTTTATCCAAACCAAGGGTGTATTTTAAAACAAACAGCTTCCAGGAAATAGCTGGCATGCACTGTCACCAAAGAGCAAGACTGATAGGCTTCCAGAAGTGGAAGTCATTACTTTCAGGAAACTATTTGCTCTATCAGGAAGTCACATTGAAGTCAACTCCTTGTTTCCAATTGCCCTACACGTAACTGGTAGTTCAGTTTGTAGGGTTCTTTTCCACTTTTGGATTATCTTACATGGAAAACATCTGGGCACAATCCTTGTTTCAAGGGAATGAAGATTAAAATAAATTCCTAAGATTTCACATTAGTAGCTCCATGTTGCAGCATTTGAAAGCATACTAAAGTTAAAGCATTGCAACACACAGATGAACAGCCAAGGCCCTTGATTTTAGCACACATCCCAAGTTGAATCTCCTCCTTTTCACATCTTTCCTGGGGCAATTTCTGGAAACAAAGTCTGGAGGTTTTCATTTGTTCTACTTGATCTGCTGGAGATGGGTTGGACCTGGACAGTGCCAGCTGGTGTAAATGGGCACTGTTCTGCTGATCTGCTGGGATGTTTAAAATCAGCTAACTTTTCTGAGTGCAAGTTGGTCTTTGCTCCAAAGCCAGTTGCAAATTCAGGGAGGATTCTCTAACCTCTATGGATCTCTACTAAATGCAGTCCTTCAGGTTTGGATAAATAAAAACTTATCATCTAGAAGAAAAGCAATTAAAAATCCCCACAGGCTTAGACCTTCAAAATGTATTTAAATATACCAAATAGCAAAAGTTACATATCTGCTCTACCACTACAACTTTAGCAGTAAGATGAGGTAGAAAGTTCCAGGTTCATGTATAACAAGAGATGTGTTTGTTCAGCTCTATATACTTCATCAATCTCCACATGGATTTGTATTCACTGCATTCAGAGGTGATTCAGGGACAGGGTGGATGAGGAGAAGTTTCTGAAGATACTAATTGGTTCAGAACAGTGAAAAGTCAAAATCCAATTGCAAGGGATTAGTGAACATCCTCCTACTGACACACTGCCACTAAGTGCCAGACAAAATTCAGCACTGCAAAGTAAAGTACATAGGGAAAAGACAGTTCTACCTTAAGATACTCCTTGTATGGCCCTGAATTAGCTAATGCCACTCAAAAAGAGAGATTCTTAGAAATACAGTGATAAAATAGATCAACATCAACATAAAACCACAATGCAATCCTGGTTCTCAAGTACTATGTGCAATTTTGGGTTCTCCATCCCTGGAGGAGCTCAGGTACAGACAAAGGCCATGATTCAAGGTAAGAATGGTTTTTGAAGGAAGAACAACAGATCACAGTTCTTCCAATGGGACATGTAAGGACAAACAGAGGTTATGACAAAGGTCTGTAGACTAACAAGTGGGATGATTGCCTTCCATGCCTCATCATACAGGACTAGCAAACTTCCAGTGACATGACCAATTTAAAACAAAAACCAAAGGAGCTTCTGCGTATGCAAATTAGTCAAAACAGAAAAAAATCAGTAGACCCAATGCAATGCTGAAAGTATTGTCAGTTTGAGAAAGATTTAAAAGAATTAATTGAACATAAAAATCTTACAAAATGCTATTAAACAACAAGATCCCAGCAGTGGATGAGAAAGTCTGGGTTGCAAGCTACTGAAGAACAGGACATTACACTGAAGAAATGTTGTTATGTACTTGTCCAGTAGCTGCAACCTTTCAGGCCCTCCATTAAGGGCCACTGCTGGACTATCAGTTGAGGACACTGATAACAGGCCTTTTTCCTGACTTCATACGTAAGTCTCAGGTGATTCAAGGAGCTTACAAACCTCATTCTGAAAAGTGAGGACTACCTATCTATCCTTTCATACCACAGCACCCTGACTTTACCTCCCTAACAAATTCGTATCACTTCAAGATCGTTTCTCACCACAACTCACAATAGTATCATTCATATGGAGGAAATTTTACTGTCTCTACCACTTCTTGAACCTCAAAGCCCACTCAGGAAGCCTCTTGTAACTCATCTCCAGAGACAATAACGAAAGATCAGTCACAAGGGCCAGTCTTCTTTGAACAGAAGAGCATGTCAATTACTTCCTTGTAATATACATCTTTGTAGTGACTCACTAGTAGTTAATTATTTTAATAAGAAACCTCTAGATTCAGGGTAGATCCTGTAAGACTGTCTTTAGCAGATATCTGCACCACATCTAGAGGCTGGGGAGGGCAATGACTCATTTACTGGCAATGTGCTGCAAAAACATCAGCTGTTCTAGGCACACTGTGGAAAGACAATGCTCTAGCAGGTTTTGAACGCAACTGTTCTCTACAATTACTGTGGTAGTGGCTAGCAAGTCACCAAATTTGTCTCTTGGGGCAGCCAACATCACAATACTCTTGAATGCACTGGGGCGGAATCTGTGTGCTTGTATGTGCATGGTACAAGATTTACTCTAGTGACAAATACTTGAAATGGCTGGAGCTGACAGACAAGCCTTGAATAAATTCACATGAGACTTATGGGGGATGGACAAATCTGATTTTTTAACATACATGAGAATGCATGGGTTTAAAGTGTTGTGAAGTCAAAATATTCAGCCAAAATTCAGTCTGCATCATACACCTGACTTTTCTTCCTTGATAAAGACAACTCTGCCACATTTGCTTTGAAATAGCTATTACAGCTTTATAGTGATCTTACCAGAAATTTTCCACTGGCCTCTGCAGAAAAATCACATGCTTTAAGCTTCTGCTTTTGTTTCCTGCGAGTGGAAGTCTCAAATCACTAATGCTTAAAATGATGACACTGTGCTTGACTGGAAACACTCTCAAAAGACCAAGGAAATCTATGAGTTCTGTTGCAGCACATATTTACATTTGGAGACCTTTTCTAAAAGCCATTTTTCAACTGCAACACATTTATTATCTAGTTCATGCTAACCATTTGACAAAATACCACTCATATTATGGAGGGAGAAAAAACAATTGGATTTTCATGTGCTCACCCGCAGTCTTTCAAGGACCACTGTAGTACACAAGCCACAGCATTTTTATGGCTTATTACAGATCCATAACATTGGAAGTGAGTATGACAAAGCTGTTATTAGTGCTGTATAAGAGATGAAATCCCACAGGAGAAATCTGAATAATCATTTAACCTTCCCTCACCAAATCACATTCAAAACTGAGGTTTGCAGAGGGATATACAAACAGGTACTTCTGTGATGGACGACAGTCAGAAATGTTCCACTGGACTGTATTGTAATGTCTGGGAACTTACTGCCATTGCTCTTGGTAGTCTTTCCCAAACTGTGTAGTTCCTCTGTCGGACAATTGCTGGCCTACCACAAGGAGAGAGGCAGGAAGGAAATTTGCATGCATGCAGTCAGATGTACTGCTTCACTGCTGTTCTCAAACCAGCTTCTCCTGCCTCAGTCTCACTCAGCCAGCGCAAGGCAAGCCTCAAGAAGAGATGATGTGTCCACAAAGAGTTTGTACAACATGTCCTGTGTCCCTATGCCTTTGGTCAGAAGGCTTCAGAGAATGGATGCCAATTAAGACATGGGTCATGGAATAGGGAATTTGACTTTTTGAAATACTTTTTTCTTCTAGTGCAGTGAATGCTTTGAGAAGGAAAGTTGACCCTCCACCTTGGTGCCCTGTGATCACAACCACATTTTCTGCATGGGTTTTGAACAGCCTCAAGTAGGTTCTTACATGAAAAAGAGCAAGGACACAGACTTTAACCTCACTACCATACCTCCACATGCTTGAATCTATTTTCTCATCCAACAAAACAGGCTAAATCAAAGTAATAGAAAAGATCAGCAACAGAGCTAAAATGCTAGTGTGAAATTTTAATTAGAGGTTCTTGTCTTAACCGTATCGCTGTCCTTTGGGCAACACTCAAGGAATTCTAGATAGAACTGGGGAGCAGGTATATAAAGTGTTTATTCCTCGCCTCTCTTTTTAAAAGAATTTAACAGTGCTGTGACATTTGGAGCTCATGCATTTCATCATGCATGCACTTTAATTTTTTTTTTTAAAACCTTGATCTGTCTGTAATTTGACAGTAATTACTGCATTTTTGAGAGCTACTTAAAACACTTAAGAATTTCCCTGAGGCTGCAGATACACACACACTTTAAGCTAGCAGAACTGAGTGTTATCATCAGGGTCTCAGCCCACACACTCACTCCCTGATCACAGGGCTCTCAATCTTGCACCCTCCCCTTCATGTTTTAGCATAACTATTTATGTAAACATACAATCAGGTCAATCACTTTTAATCCGGATCAATTCCATGATGAAATTTACTGCATCATCTTGCAGAGGCAATAACAAACAGGGAAGCAGACAAAAAAAAAAACAAGTAGGTGGATTTCAGGCTAAGACATATGTATTAAGACATTTCAAGAAACCATAGCCACTTCACTGCCCAGATATCAGAGGCACAAATTTCCAGTCTACAATTCAAGCCCTTGGTGTTGAATTTACAGAGTTCTGACACACAGTTGCAACCCCTTGTATTAACCTTGTACTAAGATGCTGCCTCTGCATAAATCACAAAATAGTGCAACCAGTGAAGCCCATGTCCAATTACACAAGCTTAAAACCCATCTCCAAATTTCTGTTGCACCTGCATTTGACTTGGCCCTTACTTTGCTTCCTGAAATGCCTTGCCATTAAGCAAAAAAAAAAAAAAAAAAAAAAAAAAAAAAAAAAAAAAAAAAAAAAAACCAAAAAAAAAAAAAACCTCTTGACAAATTGTTGGTAGTGGTTTACAGACTCTGTCGTAGATAAAGAGCATGCAATCTTCAGTGTGCATGTCTAAGATTGGACACACACAATGCATTCAAAAAGCTGTGTCAAAAGCCTCCTTTGTTGATGAGCAGAAAGTTCCCTCTTTGTTCAAAGATGTTACTGCAGGTCAGGGTACTTTTTAGCCTCTAAAGACATTAAGTTTCAAATGTGTCAGTTGTGATTCTATAGTTAATTTATCCTTTTTGCCTGGCCACATTGAAGCCAGTTAGTTTTTGTTTCACTCACTTATACATTACAGCAGCTTAAGAACAGAGTACACTGTAACACATTTCTGAGGAAAACTGTGGACCGCTACCAGACAACAATGAACAGCAAGTTCAGAACTGCTGGCCGCTGGACTCCAGCTTTTTTCCCCTTGAAGACAAGATCATGAGACAGGTTCTCAGAAACTTGCTGCTGTTGCCAAGAGGCAAAGTGGCTTGTGAGTGTTTCTTTTCACCAACAAACAATATAGACCTAAGAACACAGACACACTCAGTATCTGCTTCTGTCAGCTAAGCTGCAGAAGCTTCCATAAACCCCCTCAGATCCCAAAATTCTAGCATCTTTTAATGGTTTCAAGTAAAATACGTATATATGTGCACATGCACATACGACTGAAGACAACAAACAAGCTAAAACCATTCCTTTCCAAACAGCCCATATTTGTTACAATTTTAGTGCTGTTACCCCCTATCTTAATGCTTATGGGTTGTCTTGCTCTTCCAGCAGAAAAGACAAAGTGCAGATGGAGGACACATGGAAAACAGAAGATGAGCTGTGAAGAGAAGTCACTGACCGCTACTTAGTGTGCAGGAGAGTAACATGATTCCAGTATTTGATAATGACCCCCTTTGACTGGGGACAAAGCCAAGGAAGTGGTACATGACTTTGAGTACTGAACGGCTCATCAAATCTGAAAACTCACACAGCAGACAATAGAATATTTGTTTTAGTGGGTTACAGGGTTGGTTCTGTGGTCCTTTCTTCACTCTACAGTCATTTCCAGCACTTAATTCCTCAAACTTCCATATTTTAACAGATATTGCAGATCTGCAGCAAAACATCACTGGATTGTCCTAGATCCAAGTCTGCTCCAGTCTCCAGTCACCCTGTAAATAATGTATTTTCTTGAGGTTCATTGAATTTTTCCCCAATACCCATTCTGTTGGTTAAGTTTTGAAACAGGAATTTAAAAGTTGACTCTACTTCATTTGACTTAAACCTGCTTAAAGTTGTGGCCTGTCAGTGGCTAGAAACTTCTGTATTCCGTGGCCCCATGCTAAGGGCAGAGGGCAGTGGTTTTAGCACTCAGCACAAGCTAGGCTTATATTTGGGCTCATTCCAGCAAAGATACAGCATTTGACTAAAACACAGGGACAACCAAGAGCCTGATTGTGCACAATAAAGACTTTCCTCTTGACAAACTGAACTGCAGACCACACACACTTATGCTCTGCAAGTAGCAGACTGAACAGGAAGGTTAAGAATGACAGGAAGAAGCAATGTTGCTCACGGTCCCATGAGAAAGCCTGACCATCTTTCTTCTTTCTTACCTCTAAGCAGTTCTGGAAATGCAGGGCTGAGTTCCTAGATTGAAAGACATGGAAAATGTCACTGTGTCAATGACAGACTCTCACTGGTGGGGCCAGAGAACTCACCTGAAGAGGCTTCAAAGGATTCAGGTTAGCACGGAAGGCTTGCTCAGCTGCATGGAGTTTTTCCTTTGACAAGGTGCAAATGAAGGGTTCAGAGTCCATGGCTGCTGTCTGATTTTGGATCATAAGAAATTCAGACGACATCGAGCTATTGCAGAGATCTCGCAGTCGCATTCGATAACCAGACACAATGACCTGTGAAAGTGGGAAAAGCATGTAAGTCTGCCTTCATCTAAGACTCCAGCAAAAAAATTGGTTATTGCTCAGGCAAAGCAAACGATTCACAACATTTCCAGATAGAGTTGAGGGGTATTCTTCTCTACAGGTGAAGCAGCCCTGATTCATATGCAAATTAGTTCCAAGAAAAACCCTTCCCTGATGAGAACATGGGAGAGAAGTCCTGGGGGAGGCAGGTCTGTCTTCACTTCCCCGCAAATATGCACAAAGCAGCAAGTGCTCTTGTCCTCCAGAGCAGCCATTTCCTCCAACCAAGGGTACATGCATTGCCTAACATTCCGTCTTCTGGGAACTGAGCCACAGAGAAAAACAAGGCTTGTGACCAAACACAAGTCTGGCAATCTATGTGAAGGGCAAAAGACCTATGCCCCAAACTACTTAGACGTATCTGCCAGCCACATTTTCCATGCAGTAATGATTCAGAATCATCTCCCTTAACTCTGAAGCATCTAGGCACTAAATGCTGAGACAAACATTTTGCAGTATTTTTGAGCAGATAATGTATCAGCAAAAAAAAGTTATCTTACTGGCTGCAACAAATGAGATAAGATCCTAGAGTCTTCCTTCAGAGGCATATTTTTCTTAAGGTAATGGTTTCCTTGTCAATAATGTTTCCTAATCCACATGCAATCACCTTATTAACAAAATTGATAAAACCCCTCTGAGTTATCACCAGACTGTTTCAGACCTGATAAACAAATTCTTTTAATAAGGTCAATTACCAACTTCATGTTTGCTGAACAACAAAGTCCATGTCCAAAAGCAGCATACTTCTCAAAGGTGATAAACAAGGAAAAACCCAGAGTCTACTATTGGAAAGAAACTTTTGTTTGCCTTGGGGCTAGGCAGATGGAACCATTTTCCTGTAAATGCACAGGTAACAACAGCCATAGACTTTATTTCTTCTTCATTTCATAAGACCCAGTGTGCATTGCCCAACTTACAACAACAGCTAAAGAGGATTGATCTACATTCCAGAAGAGTTAGCAGCTCCTGAACCAGGCTGGTAAGTCCAAAATTTTTCATCTGTTAAAACCAAGGGGGCATGTACAATCTGGGGGGGAAAGTGCATTATGTTCAGGAAACAAGCAAATGGAACTGACAGGAGAGAGAAAGAATTTTTAATGCAATACTCATGCAAACCTTTAACTTTGGTCTGTATCCATATGCCAAAAATAGGATCTTTCAATGCTGCACAACTCTCACATCAAAAAGACTCGCCTTTTGAAAATTTGAGGTGCTTTTTTTTCCTTGCCAGCAGAGATACTACTACCAGTGCTACAGCCATGCTGAAAAGGAGATATTTATGGGGCACTGAAATGACACTCCCAGAACAAGCTTCCCTGGGTGGACATATAGAAAAACCAGTGTCTCCCAGTGCCTTAGTGTTCACTCAGAAAAAGTGAAGGTGATCAACCTTCCATCATTCTGAAAACGTCCACCTTTTTCACCCATATTTTATATTCTCTTGGAGAGAAGCTTTCCTTTTCAAGCACTGAGGTCCATAGCATGAGACCTTAGAAAAAACACTCTACCTATCCACCCCAGACCAAAACACCCAGATTCACCAAGTCAGCAAGTTCTCTAAACCACTTGCAGTCATCTAAACCCATGGTGTCTTCACCAGGCAAAAATACACCCTAAATGATAGGTTCAGTCCCCTAAGGACGCTCAAAATGCCAGGCTCATGCCTGAAAGTAGTCATAGGTAATTGTTCTGTCCTTACACTTCATATAATTCTCTCCTTGGGACTTTTCCTGCTTCATGAAACAGAGATTTGTTCCAAGCAGAACATGCACTGGCCATTACTATTTGCTCTTCACTGCTATTCAATGCATCATGCTGCTGCACTGGCCCAGGACCTCATTGTGCCTTCAGCTTTTCAGAGGGACACGATCTATTCCCGCCTCCAAGCCACAGAAGAGCTGTCTGGCCACACCTGGACAACAGCAGCATACCAGACTTGATTACATAGCTACCTGCCCACTGCTGACCCAGGCACCTTTCAAATCCCACACCCTTCTGAGTACACCTGCCACAACTGGAAAAACACAAGGCTGAGCCACTCAGCCCCAGGAAGAATCATGCCCATCAAGACAAGGCTTCGGTTGCTTTTATCTGTTTACACTAATTTCAGTATGCTGGACACACAGCCCTGCTGGACATGCTGGAGCACTGTCATTACAGTAACACCAGTGAACAGTCCCATCTCCTTGCTGACTTTGATGCCTTAGGTTTTAGCTTTTATATTTTTTAGATTCTATGCTGTTTTAGTGGGTAGCTTCAGGTTTCATATTAAGTGCTACTGAGTTCCCTTCACAGAGTAAATAGACAAAACAATTCCTTTTCTAGCTCAATACCAAGGACAACTTTCAGACCCAAGAACAAAAACAGCAGTGAAGTGAGAAGAAAAAACAAGGAGGATGGAGCTTCATAACCTGAAGCTATGGTTGGACAATTGATTCTAATATGCTCATGGACCAGAACTTATAAAAGTGTGGGACCTTGTGATCAGGCATCCATTTTGTGACCATTTTGGGGCATCTCGGATGTGGTCCAGCTGGACTCTTGTGTGGCCCAGGTGTACCCATTGAGGCCTTTTAATAAACACCTACTTTATCCTTTTGCAATTTTGTCTAGTCTCTGTCCCAGGTCAGCCTCCAGAAGGCATCAGTACAAGTTCCTTACTTGATTGTGTACCGTAACTTCCGGCCTTGCTGAACAACCCCAGGATACCAACAGACTTCAGAAGAAGGCTGTATTTACTGTGAAAGGTTGGTGCACTCTGGATAGGCCCTTTTACCATATGACTTCTGAATGAAGCTGTGACCCATTCCTTCAGAGACCTAACAAATACTGCCTGCTAACACTGAAGTCACTAGTCAGCTCAGCAGTGAGGTCAGATGTCCAAAACAGATGGGCAGCAAAATCAAAGACATCCATTTTGTGAGTCAGATAAAGTCATTCTGCAGGAAGGGAGAGGTCTGAATCTCTAGTTACCATCTGTATTAGAAAAGTGCTCAAAGAAAATTTGGTGGGCCACTGCTCTCTCTACAGCTTAGTGTCCTGGTGCTCAGATTAGCTCTTCTTGCCATCCCTGAGCACAGAATGCTGTTATGACTTAGCAGCATCACTCCCAGCGCTTTAGCAGAATCAGCTCAACAACTGCCCAAGAGCACAGCTTGAAGCGTTCAAGGAACAACAAGTGACCAACCTTTCAGACACATGATGTGGACAAAAGCTAAGCTTTTTTCCTCTTTCCATTTCCATATACAACCAATACAGTATGGCAGTCACACAAGGTACGGGTGAGGTTTTTTGCCTGCTTGAAAACCTTTCTGCCACTCCACTAACTTAGGGAGAATGATGAGAACGCTGTTGCTGCAGTCTTCCAGTTGCCCTCCCAGAATCATATGTAGCATGATTCTGTCTTAATCTAAATAGTCCCAAGTAAAACACAACTTGCAGCCTAAGATGGGTAAGAATACTTTCTCTGCTTTACATTTTTTAGTGAAATGTATTCTTAACTTGTAGGATAACTTATCCAACTTCATGAAAAGAGATGGCTTGAAAGAGTTCACTGAAGAACAAGACAATGTGTGCAAAGAGGGACAGCATCTTTAACTACAGGAAAACAAAGACTAAAAGAACAATTAATCAATTTTCTTCAATGAAAAGAACTGATATGGAGTTGAGGCTCAAAACAGACTTCCTCCTCCTTTTGCAAACCATCTTTTGCATTCTTTTAAGAGAATCCTGGGTCTTCCTTTGAAGTAAAACCTTCCTTCTGTTCTGACTTCTGCGTTAGAAAGGACGCTGGTGGACTAATTCATCGAGCCTAGCAAAAAACACGTTACAAGCTTGACAATGACAGACATCCATTGCAGGATGGGGCTCTAGCCCACTGTCACCACTGGCTATGTTTATGACTGCAATCATGGAGCACTCAGGATAGCAGGACTCTTGTACTGCATAACTTACAATGTGTCTGTCTCAATGCGTTAGCCACAAACCTAAAAGCAGAGCTCCTTCTGCTGCACAAGAATGCAAGGTAGAGCAAGACCTAGAAACCCTGCTCCAGTTCAAGCTGAGTGACTGAAAACGGTCAGAACAGCATTAGCAGCTTAAGTAATGTTTTACTTCAAT
>VYXF01012907.1:119899-151143 GCA_013397295.1 Polioptila caerulea | reverse complement strand
AAAAAAAAAAAAAAGACGAAATTCAGTTTAGCCTGAGGGTACTATTTTCTTATGCAGGTCAAAACATTTGCTCATAGGTTCCCAGTGTCCTTTTACAGCTTAAAATCAAGTAAGATGGTAAATTGAGGGCAAGAAGGAAGAGAGAAGTGAGGAGAAGTGAGGAATATATTTACCTCCATGTGTCTACAGCACCTAGCCCACAGGGGTCCAGCCCTGAGGATCTTGGCACTACAGCTAAACAAACAATAGACAAGCATTATGTTAGGAGTTGGAAGTACTCTTTACCTGCTGAAGGTTGACCCCTGCATCCAGTAGCTCCTCTACTGCAGATGATGGCATGGACATATTATGATGGAGGAAGTCAGAGAATGTCTCGTTGTCAATCAGGAAATCCCGAAGTTTCAAGTCTGGGAAATGACAAAACAAGCAAAATTCTGGTCACAGCAAAGCCAAAAGGAAACTCATGTGAGAGCACTAAACAGGAAAAGTCAAGCTGACAAATGGGGGAGAGGGAATTACACAAACCATAGTGCAGAAGGAAGAGGAGCTGCTGGTAAAGTGCTCTGAAACTTGGCAGGCTTCAGAAATGTTAATCCATGGTGTCTTGGACTCAAAAAACCCTCCAAACCAGCAACAAAAAAACCCAATCAACCTTCAAAACCAACTTCCATTAACATAATTACTTCAGGCTAATTTGCTCATACATACACAGAATCAAGGCACACCAAGTTGCTTCCCCGATCTGAAACCCACTGCAGCATTAGCACTTAATCCCTGTGTTGTTACTGAACGCAGGACTGAGTTGGTGCATGGACCACTGAGGGATTTACTAGCCTTCAGTTAATTATGTTAACAGCTGAGGTACTCTACCATAAATTTCAAAGTCTGACATATGCAGACACACAGATATGATACAGAATTGCTCACAGATCTAGGAAACCATCTTAGCTACTCGGAATTAAAAAATACATTTGCAGCATTGTTTTCATTTTCTTTCCCAAGTGCTTCACCTTCTCAAGTCATCAGTGTTTCAGCTCTTGACTTTAAAACAAATTTGTACCTACATCATAGCAGAGGGGAACCATTTGGGAATCATAATCCAAGCACACTAATAAAGTCCACAAAACTGGATCTTCAGAAGCTTATTCTCATAGCTGACACTGTTTTGGGTTTGTGTGTGGGTTTGGGTTTTTGGTTGTTTGTTTGTTTTTGTTCTGTTTTATGGTTTGCTTAGAGGTATTTTTTGGGGGGAGGAGCAGTGTTTAGTTTTGGTTTCATTTTTGTTGTTGCTGTTTTCTTTAAGAGAGAGAGAGAGGACAATTCTATCTCCTCAGTGCTTGAACAAGAAGTGACGAGCAAAGCACCTATGCCAGGAGGAGGTGAGACACCAAGTCCTATAGATCTACCAGAGTGGAGATTTCCAGACCGAAGTAAGACAACTAGCTAGGTGTCATGCTGTACATTCTACTTTAGGAAGACAGGATGCTGCAACCCAGAGCAAATAATGGCAAACAATTCCACAAATAGTGGAATGAGCTCTAAAAAGAAAGTAATGATATGGAAGAACCAGGGGCTTGTACCTTCCCCCCTCCTACAGAGGACAGCTGTAACAACCTTTTCCCCCACCTCTTATGCAGGAGAAGGTTTTTGGTTTGGGTTTTTTTTTTTGGTTGGGGTTTTTTGTTTGTTTGGGCATTTGTTTTTTTGTTTTTGGGTTTTGGTTTGTCTTTTATTTTTTTTTTTTGTTGGTCGGCTTTGTATTTGTGCGTGGGTTTGGCTTAGCTTGGGCAGGTGATACTGTCTCGAATGGGCCCCATCAGGGAGAGAGTACGGTCTGCACTCGGTGTGCCACCGGAGGTGACAGGGAGACCGGCGGTGCCACTTCTGCTTCCCAGCCCGATCCTGGCGGAGGAGCCGGCAAGGGGAGGAACCACGCGCTGTGCTCTTGCGGCACGAAGCACACGGGGTTACTGTCGGTCATTGCTCCCTCATCTACATATCCAGTTACAAATTCCCCGTTGCCTTTTTGTTCCACACGAAAAAGTAAATCACCCGCCTCAGCTGAGGCAACGCGGAGGTTACTCTGGGGCAAAAGTTTCTCCCTCGTTCTCCTCTCTCCCACGCAGCAGGACCACTCACGAATATGCTGGTTTTGAGCAAACGCCCCACTTGAGCCCCGCTAGCAAAATCCACCATCACCCCCACTCCCTGCCCGGGGAAAGGCTGGGAAAAAATCTGGCTCCTGCAATAACATAAACCCGTCTTTTTCTTTCCAGCAGAGGCTAAAGCACCCTGCTTCACCGCAAGTGGAGGAAAAACTTCCCCCACCCGATCCCTTGGTTACTTCCTACATGTGCCAAATTCCCTAAACACTTCTGCAGCTTGTTTATTTTTTGGTGAGATCATCAACTGCTCAGAAAGTCAGATGGACAAAGGGGTGGCTGACTGAAGGCACACTGGCATGCAGAGATCAGATGTTTGCAAGCTTTTTTATTGAATCTGCCCCTATTTAAGGTATTTTTCAAGCTTCTCTTAAAGGGCCATATTCCTTAAAAAAAAAAAAAAAAAAAAAAAAAAAAAGGAAGAAGGTAGCCAAGCAGTAATTCTTCCATTTTTCTGTTTCCTAAGTGATGTGCTGCTTTTTGGTTTGGCTAGTCTATTTTATCTGGGTTTGGCTTGGATGGTTTTTTGCCATATGGAGGCACGATTTTCTTGGTCAGGGAGATATTCTATAGGCAATTGCAGGAATGCAACCTGAACCACACTGCGATTCCTGCTGGCCTGCCTGTAATCATGAGGGGGAGTAACAAAGAGTCACCATCTTCCACAGCTGTAATTAACCAGCCCAGCATTAGCAGAGCATTCATCCCCTGCCTTTTTTGTCATGCCAAGCATTTTCAGACTCGCTTAGCACTAGAATTTGCTGAAAATCAACGCTGCCTTCCAAGGAACTCCTACAAACATCTGAAAGAGTTTTCATCATCATTTGGAGTAAATCATGAAGGAACTAGAACAAGGTTATCAGAATTGTGGGGCAGTGTTTGGCTTCCAGACAGCTGACCATGAAGCTGCCACCAAGACCACACTCTTGTAAGCTCTGCAAGACCAAGGGACTGAATCCCAACCCCAGGGTCCTGGCTGCAGTGCCCTAAGCACACAGCCAGCCTTTTGTGCCATGCATTTTCTCTCCAACTCCATCTGGTCCTACTTCCAGGACTTGTGGGTCAGTGTCTTATGCAATCCCTCTCAATCACAGAGGCATGCATAACAGCTTGCACGTGAAACCACAGGAAGCGCTGAACTCCGCAATGCATCTAAATTATTTCTCTGGATACCTTAAAAAGTCAAGAGTTAACAGAGGTTTCCTCTTGAAAACAGCCATTCCCATCCAAGATGACTGCTTGCCCACTAGGGCCTAAGGAAATAAAAGAGCATTACTTAGAAAAACCCCCCCAAAAATAGAAAGCAAAAGAAACAGGCAGGTCTTCTGAAGCCTAATACCAAGGTTACTTAACGTATAAACCTGGAGTAAAACAACACATTTTACCACCACGGGCCTACTACTGCAGTATTTTCGTGCCATAAAAATTTAGACACTATCAAGTTACTCAAATACATGAGACAAAATGTCAGCTCAAACATGATATAACTTGCATGTCTCCTTTCTTGCTTGAGAGTGGCCAAGAGCATTGTTACAGTCAGCCACTGCAAGCTGGTGGGCACAGAACAACGCCAGGTAGAACACTGGAGATCAGTCTCTCCGTGTACTTTGACAGGGACATGCAGCCTCTCCTCGCCCCTCCTCTTCATCCTCAACAGAAGACCAAGGGAACTGCAGCCCTGCAGGCTCCCTCAGCCCCCAGGGTTCAGCCTCCTGGCTGAAACCATAGGGCCCAGCAAGCAAGCCAAGTCCCAGGCACAAATGGGGAGATAAACTTGAGGTCAGACTGAGCAAACACACTCAAAGACTATCAAATCTGATGTGAACCAACTTGCTGATTCAGTGGTGGGACAGTCAGCAGAAAGAATACTGAGACAGCTTTTCTACGTGGCAGACTACTTTTGCAGTTTCAGTCCTGACATCAAGTGAGCAACAGCAGAGAAAGAGACCATTGCTTATAAACCATGCAATAACCCCCAAAACCAACAGGTCTCGAAGGGCTGAAATGCCTTTGTTATAATTAGCTCCAGTTTGGGCACAGTATGTCAATGCAACAGGAGACCATCCACATTAAATAAGCAGAAGAAATGTCCATATCCCATGCAGGACAGGGAGAAAGATCCTTTGTATGGACACATAAGGAAGCTTCCAGCACAAATGAGAACTCCAAGACCTGGAGGTCTTGTGCCTTAACCACAAAACCCACCTCTCTAAGGTCAGCAGTCAGGATTAGACAATCACACATGGCAGTATTTCATGGATATTGTTTTCACAAAAAGCACAGCTCAAACAAACATTGGGGGCTGCAATCTAGGCATCAAAACCAGAAACTCTCAGATTTTCATATCACAGAGCATCTCCTACTGTAACACTGTATTACATCCTAATATTTACATTTTACTGACAATCTAACCTTTTCCAGAACCTTCATGCCTGGGCACAGTGGTAGGCCAGTCAGTCCTTGCTTAAGAATCAAATCTTTGGGACATTAAAAAAAAAAACCAACACAAAATATGGGGTTTTTTGTATTCAAAGGGCTCAAGACAATCATATGAATTAGTGAAGAAAAACAACCTCTATGCTTGCTATATTACTGATTAAAATGAACACCAAAATAAAAATAAGCACTATGAAAAAATAGTAAATCAGTGCTATGTGGGGGTCTCTGCTCCATGCGGACCAGAACTGAACACTGACAATGCAGCAAATTAAGTATCTGTGGTCCAAAAGTCACAGGTTTTTTGTTTCTTCATTAGAGAAACACATCCCCAGTTACTTTCATAAGCTCAAAAGGTGGGTCAAAATGCAAGAGAAGCCATGGCTGGGAATCAGTTTTAATTTGATGATCTTACTACAAGTATGATCATAACATGTCCCATAGTAAGCAGGGACAATTTCCAACAGTACTGGGAGGATCCACAGACAAGTGAAAAAAAAGAAAAGCTTCTAGGGGCAGTTTACAGCACAAGACTCTTCTCAAACACCTCTCCCATTCTTTCTTCCTTCACTGAGAATCACAGAGGTCTTTCTGGTTTTCCTCCAGAAACATAATAGTGCAGTGTCTTTTAAAATTAAACAGCAGAGTGGGAAAAAAGAACCCCCATGGAAATTGTGGCTATGTTTTCCATATCCTGATACACTGCGTTCTAAAAATAAAAGGCATGCAAATGGTATTCAATGTTATCTCAACCCACTGTAGAGTACAAAGCTCACCAGGTCTCATGTTAATTTGTGGGGTTTCTGCCCAAAGGGTTTGTGCCCATAATCTACAATATACCAGGTTTTCAGACACTTTAAAGCTAACAAGCTTAATGAAAACACTGTGACAGTCAGATCTACTTCCCAGCTTCATTTACCTTAATTCCCTACAAAAAACAAATGGAGAAAAGGGGAGAAGGAGCTTCATGCCTTAAGTTAATTCAGTAGCTAAGAGGAAAGCAAAGTAATATGTCTGTTCTACAGATTGGCTTTTTGTCATCAGGAGATTTCTCTCTACTGATTAATCATGCAAGATTAATTTACGTTACTTCCTTTACATCCATGACAGTTGGGGAGACTTGCTAGCCTTTGATGAAGCCTATATTCATCATAGCCAAATATCAAGGCAACACAGAAGCTAGTAGTAAATTCTGATCCTCATTTCTTACCACAGATACTGCTCATAGGGCAACCTAATCGTTTTTGTAATAGCAACTAAGGCATCACAGCAAGATGAAACAGTGAGATAGGATGAGGCATGAGACACTTTGGCTTAATTCTTTAGAATCAGCAAGGTTCCACAAGTGCTCAAAATGGAGGAAAAAAAGAGAAGCATGTTCCCAGCTCAGCACCTGTCTCCACCAATTAACAGAAGGAGCAAAACAAGGAAGAATGTCAAGCAAACAAACAAGGTAATTTCTTGTCCTTGCTCAAAGACTTCAGATTCACAGAAAGCTGCACTTCTACAGGAAGGAAAGGCCCAGCCTGATGGCATAGCTGGCTTTCAAGGCTGTGCAAAACTGTGCCCAGGTGTGACTGGAGAACAAGGTCACAAGGTACCCTGGTCACATAGGCCTGCTTCACCCAGGGCACTGCTTCTTCACTGATCATACTTCCAGCAACAAGAGATTTGGACAACACAAGCCCGTGGAGGTGCTGAAGCTGATATCAAGAGCAGAAGCTCCAGCTCCATCAGCTGAGAGTATTTACTGGTAGCATACATGACCACTATAGAGATTCTGGCTAGAAAGCTGTCTTTCAGGAAGCCCTCACATAATGACCAGGGCAGGCAAAACAAATACTGCCACAGGATTACCTTGTACTAGAAGTTTGTATATTTTTTCATTATCTGAGAAGTATTTCTCTTGAATAGGTGATAGGTGCACTTCAACACCTGGACTGATGTTCACACTCATTACCTATCACTGTGATTTATTGACAAAAGATGTCTGAAGCTACTTACCATAAAAATAAAAACAGGCTCACAAATAATTTCTACAGCAGAATCAAAGACTGAATGACTTGTAATTTTATGACCATCCACAGTAAACTGACAACCATTCAGAGGAAACAGCAATCTTCTAATGGTGAACCATCCTACTGCACTGTACCTTAATGAGCCAATGACCCGGACTGACAATGTGAAAAGCAAACTTTTCACAGTGCTGGGCAAGGCAACAAGTTTTCACCTGCCTTCAATACACTCCTTACCTTGGACAACACATCCAAAAAGCATGATAAAGTAATATTTTTCAAGGTTTTTGGTCTTATTTTTTTTAGCAGTTGCTATGTTTTAATTATTCTTTTCCTCTAGGGCAGCTTTCCTCCTGTAAGGTGAGAATAGCTCTCTGAGCTGCCTGTGTAACTCTTAGTGCTGGCAAGAGCTAAACTGTCCTCTGAAAAAGTTGGACAGCCATATCCCGATTTGCTTACAAGAAATCATGCAGCTCAGCAGGCCTGTTGTGCAGGATCAACTAGTGTGAAAATACAAGCCTAATTTGCTCACAGTCAAAGTGCTGTTCCTTCTGCAGCCATGGCCTGGCCTGTTTTTACAGCAGGCTACAGCTCTCCGCTCTGAAGCCATCACACGTCAAACAGTGCTGCCTCTGCAGGCACTAGATAGTAACAAAGTGAACACCCTGCTAACCAGGGTCCATCATCATCATACATCTGCCAGGCCAAATGGTGATGTGAGTAAAGAGGAGGCAGCCTGCCATCCATCTCCAGCAGCTAGCATCACTCCTGAGAGAAAGGGAAATGCTGTGCAACAGGCCCAGGTCTTCACTCTCATCTTGGGACTGTGACATTGGGACCACCTTCATTCCTCTCTAAGTCATTATTTTTGCTTAGAAGAGCTTTAAATATAGTCCAGCATAATTACTCTGGCAGAAAGCACAGCATATACTAATGCACATACACAAACCAGTCCTCTGTTAGCCCCCACTGGGGGTACACAAACTTCAGGCATGCAGAGCCCACCAGGCTGAGATCCCACCTCTGCCTTGCGTGAGAAGCCAGCAGCGAACACAAGGCTAATACATCCCTTTGTGCAGTCATTTTGTGCAAAAGCCACCAGGCCCTCTTCCTGTATGACACACATGACAAGAGAAAGACTCTGTGTCAGAAAGCCAAGACACAAGGCACAGAGGCAAATGCCTCAGCCTGGTCACCACAGCCCTGCCAGCAAACACAGCCTGTGGAGCTCCTGCCTAAGGAGGGGCACACCCAACCACCTCCCTAAGCCCCACATTATGCCTCAGAACAGATATTCTCGTGACTCTCCCTGCTGCAAGGCAAATTCTGTTATCTGCACAGACAACCATGAAATAGACCTTGCCAATGAAAAAAGCAGAAAGAAATTATGCAGACTTCTAACAGCGCAAAAAATTAGGCAGGCTTAAAGGAAACACCCTAAGAATAGTCATTGTATTGCTTTAAGAACAAAATCCTGAGGAGAGATCCAAATTGCATGGCATTATAACTGGTTGAAAATTCTCTTGCTAATGTTCACAAAATAAAGACAAACTGCTAATTTATCAGCCTCTGAACTGGCTTGTCAGTCACAGAGATGACGGACCACAAATGTGACGATATAAAGTACTTCATTATTACAAAAACACTATTTTCAGGAGTGGTAAGTCAAACACACTTCAGGACAATATAAGCTATGGAGAAGGCCCTCCAAAGGTCAAATCCAGCTCAGGGCAAGACAGGTTCTTCTACAGAGGCAGAAATTAATATTTTGCTGTTAAGGCTGGATTTTCACTGTACTAGGAATATTATAACATACAGGATAGCATACAGGTTTTAGATGTTTCAAAATATCAACTCAGAAAGTAAAATACATTTTAAAACCCCAAACAATAGAGTGACTGGAAAACAAATGCCATGGTCTCATCCAGTCACATACTACAATTCTAATGGCAAACATAAGCTCACAAGGAATGCCACTATGCTATTAAAAATGCATGGAGCTAAGCAGAAGTTGAAAGAATAAGCTATGACCAAGGAGGACCTTGTCCAGAATCCTTTGTACTTGAGCAAGTGACTGTAAATTTAGTAGAAAATCAAATCACAGGAAAAAGCAGGGCTGGACACTTTAATCAAATGACCATTATTAATAGCCAAAGTGTTTTCATAAGCTGGCTATGTAAGCATGGCATCTGTGAGACCGCGGGTTCAAATGTAACCAGAAGACACTTATATGAGAATCATCCTGAAACCCTAAAAGAAGCAGGCAGAATGAACCCAGAAGTATCCTCCTACTTGAAAATTATCACAGCATCACCCATCCAGTTTAAAGAGCTTCTCCCATGAAACTAGCATGGGTAATGATGAACCTTAAGCAAAACAGCAGGCAGAGCTTCCCAGGATCAAAGCACCCTGACTGTCCTGCACTTGTGTTTGTTCCTCCTTTGTTCCAGAAAAGCTGATGAGAAGAGAAGAAGCTACCCCTCCCTTGGGTGTGAAAGCTCATCCTGCCAGATATCTGTTCCTCTAACTTGTCACAAATTCAGGGAACCTGACTGACATCTGACTTATTCTAAAGTTTATCAAGTCTTCAGTGAGCAGATCATAGTAGCTCTTACTTTTTCTATGTCCAGGAAGATCTGACACTTCTGAATTTAGTGCCAAGTCCTAATACTCCTTACCCAGCAAGCCACCTTCAGAACAAAGAGTAAAACCAATCAAAAAATGCTGAAGATTAATAACAATAAGCAAATCATTATACTGTACTTAGTTAAACCAGAAATGCTGTCTACTTCCTCTGAAAATGTATCTACATCTAAATTATTTCAACCTCCCATGATTGCTCCCTACATTTCAATTTAGTTGGTCATTGCAAAGTTACCCTTATGGATAGTTGTTTGGGTTTGCTTTTGAGTCTCAAGTCCAATGGAAGGGAATAAAACCTATCAGCTTCAGCACTAAAAAAAAGATCATGTTTTCTGTGCCTAGTTTAGGGCAACCTTTGCAACCATTCAAGCCCTTCAGTACTATTAATCAGACTGTTGAGCAACAGCACTTCAAAATAATTGAAGAACTTTCTCAATCTTTGGGAAAGACTGAAGAACAGACGCTAAGTAGATTAATGATTGCCCAAATTCACATAAAGTTTTGTCTGGAAATCATGTGTCTCATATTCTAAGTGTGACACTATACTACACTACATCAGGATGGTCCCAACTGACCCTGCCTTGGTAGCCTCAGGAGCTCATCCTTCCAGCTGGTTTTCTATGGACTAGAATAGAAATATCAATGTCAATATATTAACCAGTCCTTCCCTTTGGTACTGACATAACTTGCTGGCTGAAAATACACCCTGGAGCATTTGCACCACACTGTTTTACACAGAGGACTGGATTACTTCTAGGCACAGAGAAGAGCAGTGCCTCCTGGTACTTTAGGAATCTGATTCTGTGTACCAGAGTCACAAAGCACTGCAATTACCTGAAGAAAATGGAGTATGTACTGCTGGAGAGGTCTTACACAGTATTTCTATGGACACACTGGTAAAATACATTGCATTTTAAGGTAGCAGTAGAGATAACATGAAAAAGAAGGAAAAAGACCAGGCAGGTGAAGACACTTGTGGTCCTAAACAGCTACTTCATTCTTTTGATTTGTGTTCTCTGGCTTTACAGCACACTATTCCCCACCTCCTAGGCAGGAAGCACATGAACAGAGCAGGGTAAAACCATAGGTGATGGCTGCTGACCATGTTGTCACACAGTTGTGCCTTTGATACAAAGAAAATGGTTGGGACAATAGACTTCTACGTCCACATCACGTCTCCAGTGTCAAAACTATTTTTTTTCCTCCCTACTGTTCCGAAGTAGCTTTTTGTTGGGTAGGCAACAGTGCTGCTCTCCTAAGGAGGTGGCTGGCACAATCCAGAACAGGCACTCAGACTTCAGATATTGCTATCTTTGCAGTAAGCTGTCTTTGCCTCACCAGCAAATCTCCTTCTGGCACATATCTATGCTCAGTCAGCTTCATATACGGTCCAGTTATTTATCTGTGCTTGTTAGAATAGATAGAGAACTATGAGGAAAAGACCTCCAAAGATATAATAGTTTATGCTTATTAAGTTCTGTCTGTGGTTACATAAACCTTCTGACAACGTCAAGAAAAACGTATCTAAATACTACCTCAAGTAGTATGCTCCTCTAAAAATATGTTCAAAAGAACAGAAAGGTTCAGGGACATAAAAAAAAAAAAAAAAAACAAAAACACCAAAACCCAACAAAATTCACAGGAAAAGGTTTTATNGAAAAGGTTTTATTTAAAATCCTTTTAAGGTGTCTTTTATTGCACCATTCTTAAAACTAAAGCTAAATTAGAAAGGGAAGGAAACTCTGGCTGTTTACAGAGGATGTGTGTCACAGAACAGCATGAATCTCCCCCACATACAGCACACATAGTGCTGCCAGGTCAGCATAAAAAAAAGCTAGGGCAAGATCTTCAGCTAATAGATGAGCTACATTCCACTAAACTTTCAGAGCTACACCTATTTATCAGCTGAGGATTCCTGATACACAGGCCTAAGCAATAAGCTTATTGACACTCAGTAAATACATAAACATATGCCTATTTTTTTTTTAATTTTGCAGCTGTTGCCTTTAATTCAATGGATTTTTCCAGAATTTTGAAAACAAAACATATGAATGTATAGGCATAAAACCCATTAAGTGAATTAAAAATGTATTTCAAACAATTCAAAAAAACCCACAGCAACAGCAAAAAACTCTGGGGTTGGAAGTGGAGAATGTCACATTTTAATGAAGATGCAAAGAAATTTAGCAACAGGTGGCAGAATATTTTGCTTCATTTTAGTCAGGATCCTGGTATTAACACTCACTTATTTTATGACCAAAAACATTTAAATGGAACATGAAAGACTGCCCAAAAATTGGACTGTCATGAATTAAAAAAAAAAAAAAAAAAAAAGGCAATCTGTCCTCTTGCCTGTGTAAAAAAGAACTTGATTCACCCTCAATATTTTTTAAAAGCCATCAGCTTTTACTGCATCCTGACTGCATTGAAAACTGCCATATCCTACTGTGTTTGAGAATGAGGGCAGCTGTTTATTTATTTAGCTCACAGGAATGCTGTAAAAATTAGGTAATAAGTGTTTGTAAAGCATGCTGAAGATAAAATGTATTATTACCGGAGACAGCTCCAAAGCTGAATATTAACTTGAGAGATATGGGAGGTCAGAGCCAAATTAGGCACTCTGGCCTCAGTACCAATCAAACACACAAGTGTACAGGGCTTTTTCCAAATGGGGTAATTTCATAATCTCCACTCTCATGAGAGCTCAGGCCCATGGAAATCCCCCAAGAAAGCTGAACTTTTCATCAGATAACAGTGTTACAAATTTCCTAGGGGACTACTAACACTAAGCTCAATGTGGAAAGTCTCTATCCTGCTGTCTCAACAGACTGTAGCTTAAATAAACCCAATGCAATCCTCCACAAATCAGGCAGTTTCTTAAGATTCTGAGATTAGAAGTCAATGAAAACAAATTCAGAATTTGCCAGAGTGGAAAACAGAAAATAAATGCAAATTGAAGCTAAAACAGCGTAAATTTTGGCAACAATGTCCTGACATTAGCAAGCTGTACTGACAAGGCTGCATAAAAAGAGGGAGGTAATAGGGAAGTGTGAGAGGTTTAACTGTTCACTTAACACTCTCCACTTTATTTGCTGGTATAAAACAGAAGTCAGTGTTGACAGACAAGGCTAAAAACTAAAGAAAACACCCAGAACTTTTAAAGATAATTACTTACATGCACGGTAAGGAATTCTTGTCTAGATAAAGATACAATGATAAAGAAAACAAGTTAAGAAAGATAAAGGTGAAAGAAATAAAGAAACTGCAATTCGGTATCTATTGGAATAGCTCTGTTGCTAATTGTAGTTATGGGTGCTGTCGACCCCCCTACACACAACCTCAAACCATTAACTGGCACGATCAGGTTGTCTGGTTCTAAAGTAACCACACTGCTAGGGCAGCCTTATGCGGTTTAACTTGAGGTTTTTTAACAGGTCTCGCACAATCTACTGTGACAGGATTCTAAGAAATGTTTTTCTCAAGCTCCTGTCACCTAGTACAGTTCGGACAATAAAGCAAGGCCAGATTTAATGTAACACTGCTTGTGTTTTTTCAATTCCCCATTCAAAGAGGTTTCAGTCTTGCTCTATCGCATCCATACACATTTACCTATAATCCAAGCTGGCATAATTCTAAACTTTTGTCTTCAAAAGTATCTCTGTACAAAAGAAGGCACTAAAGCCAGTTCTACAGAATCAGAATACAGCAATATACATTATGCTATACGTGTTTATCCATCTCAACCTCTAAGTAAAGTGACCTAGTAACAACTGTTCATAAACAGTCCCATGAAAAACAAGCACGACTCTCCTGGAAACAGATTTTAAAATACAGCAGACCTTTGTACCTCAACATCTATCAAGATAATGTTATTAATCACATCCTTGGCTTCCAAATAATAAGGAAAGCAAAAGCAGGCTCTATTGAAAGTGATAATTCCATAGTTATATTGTAGTTATAGGATGCTATTTTCTGAATTATGCAAATATCATGCCATCTAACTAATTAAAACTGCATACCTAAGTGTCCAATAAAAAACCTGGGACAACACCGCCATCAGAAGTCTTTTCTACCTTACCTATCTCTTGACTGCCAGCCTCCCAGTTTCAGTTGCGGACAGAAAAAATAACAGACCCCCGGGATTCACAGAGAGACTTTGTCCACAATCTAGTAAGGGACCTAAAGTGGCCTTCCAAGAATGTTTTGGAAACGTTTTTCCAGAAGATCTGGAGTTGCCTAAACAATTTCCATTTACTTAAAAAAATAAACTCTATGGACATTCATGTCTATGCCTGTTCAGCAGCACAGCGATTTGGAGAAAAATTAATTAGGCAAATGTGGGATTACTGCCATGTGTACCTGAGTCTCCCACCTAATCAACATGGCACACCACAACCTTTGCACAACCCAAGTACATAGCATTGGCCGCTTCTGCCGCTTGCTCATTGTGACAGGCTGCATCTGACCACAGCAGAAACCACAGTAGTTCCCACACAGACCCAGACTCCCCTTCCTGGCAGGATGCTTTGGGCTGGGAGGCAGTAGCAGCCAGGAATGCCCTAGGGAGTTCTGCTGAGGGCTAATGCAAGGTAACTGGTACTGAAAATACAGAGGTAAAGTAGCCTTCCTACCTATCCCAATAAATGAAGACCCCTCTACTGATACCACAGGGCAGCATTTTTGGCAACACTTCTCCCCCCACCTAAAGGAAAGGCAAGGACCTGAATGTCACTGTGGAGTGCACTATCAGAGAACCCAGGTGTGTATTTATGTGCAGCAACAGGAATGCCACCCTGACACAGCTGGTGTCCGCAGGCGTTTCTGGGCGTGAAGGCCACCTGGACATTCGGTTTGCTAGTCTTCATTCTAGCCTGGCTGGTTTTTGCTAGGATTCTTCCCAAAGGAAGTCAGGGAGGAAACCAGTTTAATTAGGCAGGCATAGACAGGTATAAGAATCAATCTGAATGTTTAGCTTGAGGGTGTGGGTTCAATTTTGTTAGGGACAAGACACTGTGGGGGTAGTTAGCCATCACCTTGTCACCTACCAGATAATGTATGACATCCTGTTGCCCTGAGCACCCTGTAATAATACAGTCATACACAAGCCACCAGAAAGCCTCTCCAAAGACTGTTCTTTAGCCCAAGCCCTCTACCATCCTTTACCTGTTAAATAGAAGAGCTAATAGCACTGACCAGGCAGACTGCAAACTCCTTCAGTCTCAACATCTCTCTGTGCAGCAGAGTGCAACATCAGCAAAGAATGCCACCCAGCTGATGTTTGTCTCTTGTACCACAGGCAATACTAATCCAGAAAAAAACTGGGACAGGCAGGGCACATGTGGAATAATAGACTGAGATCTGATGCAATTTCTTAGGCGATGTTTGTTTCCCTCTGCCTATTTCATTGCTCCATTTTTGTTTAGTTGGGCTGGCTTCAAGAAAAATAGAAACATGCCCTTCAGGATCACTGAAAATTAGGAGCAACGTAGTGGATACTAGACAGGCTGGCTATCTGCAACTTTTAGCAACAACCAAAGAAGTTGGCTTTAATTTTACCTGGTAATTTATTACCCTGTGGCACTGCAGAACAAAGTACTTCGGAGGCTTGTAGAAGGAAGAAATAAAGTGTGCCTCAGAGTCAATAGCAAGCTGTATCTTCATCTTTCAAAACAGAAGAAAAGCTTATTTGTTGCAAACACTCAACCTGATAAAGTGGCACTGTGGCCAGCTGCAAACTCAGTGCCTGCAAGTAGCGATCCAAATCTACTGCAGCTGGCAATCCCAGCAGCCTTGAAAGTGCCGTCACCAAGGTCTTTGACTCTCTGTACTGATTTGCACTCTGCCTTATCATGAGTGTTAAAGACCTTGGTGACATTGCTGGACAGAGATGCAACAAGTGGAACAGAGAGGGCACCTGGCACCTGCCTGCAAAATTGATTACGTTAAGGTATGTGTGTGCCTGCACGTAGATTTCACTGCTCAGGGCTTGCTGGAGGTGGCCACACAACAGCAGTGCCCATAGAGCACGACAGCAGCATGTGCTGAACCCCCTCACACCACCACTTAGCATTATCCTGGACAAAAAAGGTGCTACATGAAGCAACACCGGACTGCTCCCTACTGACAAACACCTTCCTCTCCAACAGAGAGATCTTCTCTGCAGTTCCACCTCAAACTGCACAAACAGCCCTGTTATGAGGAATTATCTCCCACCTTATCAAGAAGTGTCTAAGATACAAAGCCTGTTGGAAGGAGTGAATAGCGTGGCCTGAACAAAACCTTTGTGTCCTACCTTGTCTCTAAGAAAGACACTGACTTGCACATACCTGTGCAAGCAACGTGAGCAATCTGCCGTTTAAGTAGGCATGACCTGAACCTTGGGGAAGAGAGACCTAACTTCAGATCAGATCACTAAGTCACACATAGAACATTATTTTGTGAGGGTTGTTTTAAAGAAGGTTCAAGTTAAAGGACTTCAGTAAATGCTCTCTGAACAGATTCAGACATCAGAAGCCAGATACAGACATGAATGCTGTGCATGACTAGCAGTAGCTCCAATTTGCAGGCTAGCAATCACAGATCAACTCCTAGAAGCCTGTTTCAAAATCATCAGGCAGTAGTGGGAAGAGTGTGTGAGGGAACACACTTTCCCACTGCGGAAGCTGCAAAGTTGCACCTGTCTACACCACCAATTCATATGGCTTCAGATCCAGGCCAGAGTTAAAACATACAGAATATTACAATGTTTTCCATTATTAGCTTGTCAATAATTAGCCCTCCTGCTACCAGGGGAACATGTATAAAGACAGTGCTTTCAGGCTGGGTGGTGCACTTACATTTGACATCCACTCCTACTGTCTCCTTAGGTTCCTAGAGTCACTGGAAGAAATGCCCCAGAGTGAAGAGGACTTGCATCTCTCACACCTCATTGTCAACAGCAACTTAGAGCTGACCTGCCTTGAACAGGAATCTAAGCACTGCTAAGTAAAAATACATGAATGCTTCTAAGATTAGAGGATGCTGTTTCATGCATGCCATCAGAGAATGAATCACACAGCCAAGGAGTGGGCAGCAGGGTCCACCAAGCTGGATGGTTTAGCAAATGAGCATGAGAAAGACAAACAGGCTTTGTTCTCCAAAAGCCTTACCAACAATGGACATTCTGTCATTCTAATGACACAAAGGCTTGATTTTTTTTTGATTACACATTCAAAATATTTTATTATAGAAATATAGTCTGTGATGACTGGGTCTGAGGCTTGCTTTTGCAGTCAGTCAGCCAGTCTTAACAGTAGAGAGAAACGTGAGCCTTCTGACTTTCAACTTGTATAGTACTCCACACACAAAACTCTTCATGGAATCACTCCTCCCCCTCAGACCTTCCCAGCAGTAAGAGTTGCAACTTATGGCTTTGATAGTGTTCTTGTAAATGTCCGTGCCTGACATTCACTGCATGTCTTAATACAAAACACCACACCAGGATCTGCTCACTTTGGAAGAGTTAACTTGCCGATATAAGCGTAAAAGTAGTACTACTAAAGAGTAAAATACTACTACTAGAAGTGTAAAACCAGTAACAATAGTATCTGTCATTCTGATGGAGAGAGCTTGTTCCCAGCAAATCAAACCAAACAATTGAAGATATCCATGAAAACAATCTATACTTCTCCTTGGGAAATAGTAATCTTAACTCATTTTGGCTGTGTTTATTATGTGTCCATCCCTGCACAAAGGGTTCACTCTACATCCTTCTCCCCTCTGAAGCTGCTGCAAATTTTGGTAAAAGCATGAGATACCACCCACCAGTTCTCTGAGTAAAACGAGGAGGCCTGGTGGTATGGATACTGAGCTCCTCTGCAAGGAGGAGTGTCCTTTATACACAAGTATCAACTAATGGTCAGAGTCAGTAGACCACAGCATTACATGCAGATCTGATCACATCAGAATTCTGCACAACCCTGAAGAGGAGGGTGGGGGGTGTGTGTTAAATATCTAAGACTATCCATGTCTGTACATACATTCAGCACATACCTGCCAACCTGTCACTAACAGCAGGTGACCTGCAATGTACAGAGCAACACAGAAAAGAATGTAAAAACAATCTCTGCTTTAAGTGTGCTCAGTGTACATCAGGCTATGTGACACTATTCACATCATACCAGGTCAGATATTTTTCTTCCTGCAGTCTGCCTGAGCCATCCTCAAATGGTGTGAGCTAAGAACTACTGCTGTGAAACCTGTGACAACCTGAAACCTGTGACCTGGCTGTGAAAACAAGGACAATTTTTCACAAAACACTAAAATACCCCCTATGTCCAAAGAGCTCTACATGCTGCATAAAGGCTGTAGGTGAAGACCCTCAATGGCTGTGCTCCCTTTTCTACTTCCCTGCTGTATGTCTTTCTAAACCATCACTTTCCATCACTTCCACTAGACACATGCCATACTAACACAGCAGCCAAGACAGATAATCTTCAGGGAAGAATATGTCAAAAACCTTTTACAAGGCACCAAGTCAGAGAGACACAGCAATAGCAAGGGATCTGCCATATTTCCTGAGACTGGACAGAGCTCTTTCACATCCCAGCTCTGCTGCAAGCTTCCCATGTGATCTCACTAGTCACTCATTCATCTGCACAGGACAGAAAGGCACATTATCTTCTCACACAAACTAAAACTGGGAGGATTCTGATTTTTAATAGGAAATAGGGCTGTGAAAGGCCCCCAGACAGTTTTCCTTTGTACCCTGCCATTCAAAATCCTGCCAGACAATGTCAGAGAGTATACGACACCAGATAGTCATATAGGAACAAAACAAACCCTCCAAAAACAAAACACAGGAAGGGTAATGGATATTTCATTGTCAGATAATAACCAGCTTTGAATCTGTAAACTGAAGGCCAACATCAGCTTTTCCCCATCTGTGTTCTTCAAGCACACTTCCCTGTCGAGCTCAGGGGATAGAGCACTAAATTGTAGCTACATTGTGTTCACTGCTTCACCAAACATCAAAATAACTAATGCCTTCCAAAAAGACACACTACTTCCACTCCTTTGAGAAAACAAGCACTTTGACTAACTTCAGTGCACCCAGGATTATAGCCTCACATCCAAAACAGCTGCTGTTCTTGGCATTACACACCATGCCTTTTTTCTTCCACCAAAAAAATTAAACAGCACGCAAAGGTCTGTCACAGGAGAGGCTTAAGGTACTTCTGCAGGATTGGAAAAAGTTTCATAAGCTGTAGTCATGTACATTCACATTATGGCACATGCCTGAAATTCACACACACACAGAATTAACCAGGTCAGAAATACCAGATATTGACTCATTCTATCAGGCTGTTACCTAAGCCAGAGGAATTTCCTAATTTGCGTAGTGTTCCCAGGACCTTCTGGACATCCTTTATACTCGTGTCCTGTTGGCTGTACAACAGTAACCTCCTGGCATCCGAGAACAGGCGGGAAACACTGTGGGGAAAACAGAAAAACAACCAGCAATCATCAACTCCGCGAGCCACCATCCACAGATACAGTATTACATACCAATTCTAAACTTTAATCCCTTTCAGTTATGTCACTGCAGCACAAAAAACTCTTTCCTCAAGGAAAAGTTACAATCCAAGGAGCCTAATAAAAGATGTTTGCTAATGCAAGGTCAATCTAAGTTACACTGAGACTATTGTGCATTTGAAAGCATTTTTAGGACTTGGATGGAGAGGGCTTCCTGCTGCCTATAAACTGCTGTTTCTTAGAAGCACAGTAACTTAAGAATATCCTTGCTCCTGTCAAATGCTTCTCCAGGTTCTGGGTGCATTACACTCTGCATTAAGCCAATATTTCCTGACACCATGAATGTAGCACGTAAGGCAAGGTACAGGAAAGCTGGCCATAAACTGTGCTTTCAGCATCATGTTAGCCAGTAATAAGTAATAAACGTAAGGGAGTATTCCCTAAACCTGTTCAACTGCCTCTCACTCTAAGCTGTTCAGAGGTTCATTAACCACGGAAAAAGATATTCTGAAAAAAGGACATCTTAAAAAGTCTTACTTTTTATGGGTTGAATTCTAAGCCCAGGTAAGAGAATGGACTCAGTCCTTACCCACACAAAGCTTTTCGTTCATCAAGAGCTTAAGGTGCTTGGACCTGAGAATTCTGCATACCTACCAGCTGTCTGCTAGCCCCTATGAACTTGGTAACTGAGGAATCTGGTACTTCAGTGGTGGATGAAACTGCAAAACCCTCATGAAGTGCAAGATTTCACAACTGGTAGGTTCCTTCCAAACATCCCTTTCCCCCATGTTTACCCAAGAACAGAGATGAGGCAAAAGCAGACTCACATGGAGGCATTGAAGTTTCCAACAATACCAGGGGATTCCCCAGGAGTTGGGTAGCGGAAACATGGGTTGTTGGCATTGCAGATGATCCCCTGTATCCATGGCAAGGTTCCTGCTGAAGGCATAGCTTTATTTGGGAAGTGACCTAAAACAGAAACACAGGAGTTAAGGGACAAATATATGATACAAGCCTCTACTACACAGCATTGTATTTGAAGAGCAGTGCTAATCCTGCACTGGTTATTGCCCCAGAGTGCCTATGAAAGAGCAGAACAGCCAAAGCTAAGGAAGACTGAGCTTGTATTAGACTCTCCACACCACTCTTTCAAATCTTTTTGCCAAAATCTAAACCTTTCTACTAAGGAGCTAGTGAAGTCATAGGCCAGATGTTACATCCTGTTAAAAAACAAAGCAGTAACAAACTACTCACGGCAGATCTCCACCACTGCCACTTGTATACTTGTGAATCCCATACCCCCCAATGACTGGGGCAGAAAGGCCTCCCTTGCCTAATCCTGCACCTTATATAAACTGTCAAGCTGCTCTTTGCAACAAGCTTGCTTCCTCATCCCTACACTAGGGAAGGGATCCCAGAGGAAGGTTATGCCCCTTCCTCAGTATCTCAGAGCTCAAGACTTGGAGTATCAGATGCCCACCCTCCCCCTCTGGTGCCTGCCTCATCCTCCCAGCATGTCTGCCATCACTCAGTGTGCTGACTCCCTTCTCCACAACCCTGAGGGAAGTACCAAAGCCCAAGAAAGACGTAGTACCAAAGCTGTTAAATTACAACAAGGCTGATTAATGTGGGTGGCTGAAGGAAGATGGGAATCTTATCAGCCCTCCCTGGAGAAAGCCAAGAAATCTGTGCAGGAAAAAGGTTAAGGAAACAAAGGTTTATTGTTTCCAGTACTCAGGGAACTCTTGCTCCTAGTTTTCTATATAAAATAGAGGAGTTATTTACCTGAGCTGTCTGAATTTTGTTTCATTTTGGTTTTTTGTTCTTTTTGGTTGAGGGGCTTGAGGAGAAGGTGGGGAGAGAGGAAGAAGAAAAATGCTAAGAATTTCAGAGTCTTCTTGTAAAATTTCCCTTCTCTGCCCTCCATGCCTTTCATTTTACATTGTTAGCAACTCCAAGAAAATGTTCAGAGCAGTGTAGAAAGAAGAATGCAAGAGTTTGTAGTAACTTTTTACACACAGTGATGCTTGTAACACCAGTTTCTCCAAGAGTAGAGCAGGAATCTGATGGTTAGAAATTAGATGAGATACACAGAAAACAGCACAACAGCACATATTTTTCAATTACATTGCTGCAAACATCTAGCTTTTCAGAAGAGATTAGTCACTTATTGTCAGAGTCTCTCCGTCACACCCGCAAAAATGTCCATTTTGAATACCTTGAAGGGTCACAGGAACAGAGAAGAAAAGTTTTACACAACAGAATACAGCATTCTGGCCACATAGCAATCAAATATGTCTCCTCTGACTGGTCTGGTGAAAGCCACATAACTATCATGCCAAAGTTAATGGTTCCTCCATGTTTTATGAGAAAACTTCCTCACACTAAGCCAAGCCGTTAGAAACAAGAAATCCTGACAACAGTCCAATCCTTGGCTCTTCTCAAACAGGGAAAGAAAACTGAAAACTTTACTTGTTTGTTGAGAAAGACTACCATTAAAATACTGAGGTTGCATGAAGGCTACAAAGGACTTGCACACAGCTCTGTTACTGCTATCACCAGGCATTACCTACAAGTGATTTCATAACAGCGTACAACACTGCCACTATAGATAACAATCCTACTTCCCTTAAGGCATCCACAGGGCTGCCAAAGAGCTCACCATCAACCCCAAAAAATTTTCTTTCTATTTCTGCTCTCAGTTCAGCAAAAACTGCTTCACTTCACAACACATCCACATCTGTCAGCATAAGTGAATGTTCAGTGAAACCAATCCAGACAACACAAAAGCTATTCACAGAAGCTTCTCAAAAAATGAAGAGGAATTAGCCACATAAGTGAATTAAAAGTTACCAGATGTCCTGTGCTCTATAACAGCTGAGGACAATGTAAGAAGGTGGACAAAGCAATAACAGCCAATATAAATGGGAAAAGAAAAGGATTTCAGGTGAAAGACTCAAAACTATGCTTATGACACTGTGGTGCCAGAACAAATGTTTCACAAGAAGGCTACTGACTAGCAAGACCAAGCCAAGTAGTTCTATGAAACCACAGCTCTTGCAAGGTTTCAGTTTATATAGAGCCCTGCCATACCTGAAATTAATTACCACTGAGGTTGCTAGTTATTTATAAAAGCTGAGTGCTTATTGCTTCTCTTCAGCTTCATGCCTGTATTACAGGTATCTCTCCTAATATCATCATAACATTCAGTCAGAAGAATCAGTTCAAATTCCATCTAAAATACGAGATTTAACTTAGGGAAGTTTCAACTATGCTGTTGAGTGCTGAAAAAAGCAAATTAGGCAGTACACGGGATCAGCAGAGTCCAAAGTGTAATGGGAAACTGCAAATACTAACACCTCAGCTTTAAAAGATACCAGCTAGAACACCCAGCAAACAGCACAAAATGCTCCAGCCACTGCAAAGACAGGGTAAGTGCTGTAAAAAGGAGTTCTTTCCTCATTTTAAGGAAGAAACACTTCAGAGAGCCCTTCAGAAACATGTTTTGCTGACCCTTAAACCTTACCTTGCAGTAATCAGGCTAAGGAAAGATAAACAAAGAGCTCTTCCACAATCATTTAATTGCAGTATGAAGCTGTCAGCAAACACAGTAAAACAACATGATGTAGCTAATAAAGAAGTCATGCTTCCTAAATCAAATGGCAACCATAGAGGCCTATAGATAGTAATTTATAAAGAATAAGCTTCCTTTGCAAGAAAAGCAGAAATATGACCATTTATGGTGCAAAGGGAAAAGGAGATTTGTTTTTTTGTCAGCGGTGTGTGACTGCTGAATCTACTAAACTGACACTGTAACCATTTGAAGGAATGGAATCGCTCTTGTGCTCTTTAATGGGATACATTAATGCACTTTACTACCTGGAAACACATCTGCTTTGTTAGAGATCTGAACACTGTATTCTTTTATGCTAAGTCACACACAGATCAAAAAAGAAAAATAAGATTGGGGTACTGTGCAGGTTTTACAGCTATGTCAGAGTTGTACAGCAAATTCTCAGGTGATAAAAATATAAGATGAGAAACAGCAAGAAAAAGAGCAGCAACGTACAGTCCTGGAACAGCATCATCAGTTAACTGCAGTTCTGGAGGTGGAAGCAAAGGAGTTATTAAGCCCTCCTACAGATTTCTGACTGAAGTAGGGAACTACTGCTCTTTGCACCTTGCCAGCTGTATTATTACGTTCTAGCCACGAAACAACAAGCATTCGGGATGCAGCTGCTGTGTTTGGTACTTACATTCATGCTGCTCATAGGGCGGATATGAAAGTCTTACAGAGATCAGGATGAAGAAGATAAACAGAGGCCAGGCAACTTCGATCAGCAGCTGGAACTGGAAATAATAAAGGCAAAGTATTAAGACATCATATTCAAAATAAAGGTCAGAACAGAAGTTCTAGGACAAGCCACTTGTATGTCAGAACAGTTTTGTAAGCACTGTCTCACTTTGCTTTGCCTATGCATTCCAGGATCAAGAAGTTTGTTCCTCAAGCTTCAGAGGACAATCTGCAAAGAATTACAATTTTTTCTCATTGATATGTGTTGGTTATTCAACTAAAATGGATGTGCTTAAGGGCTATTTTTGGCTTCTTTTTATAGTTTTCTGTCCCCTGACTGAAAGAAACCTCCCAATGAATCTTTCTAGCAATAAGCTGAAATTTTATCCCATATTTTGAAATAGTGGGGTACTTATATCCCATTCTCACAGCAGACCATTAAGCTTCTTCCCTAACACATCAGGCATGGAAAATGTGCTGATGCATGCTATGCCAACTCTTTTAGTACTGCAGAAATATATTGGTATCTGGAAAGCAGAGCTACTAAGATTAGGCTCATATCTAGTTTCTGCTTTGTTGTAATTTATGTTTTTTCCTGAAGGTAGGCAGCAACCACTGGTGCAGGGCATCTACAGGAATTTATATATCTGCGTACCAGGTATATAAATAAAGAACTCACTTATTTAGGGGGATGAGACAAGAAGAAGAAAAGGCCTGCTATTAAATATACAACAGTTCTTAGAGAATTGCAGCATAGAAAAATTCACTGAGAAGTGTCACATCCCACAGAAATATGTGGACAAAGCAATTCTCTAGCCTAGAGCTTCTGAGACACAAGCTGAAGATTCACAAATTTGAGCTTCACTATCCACACCCCAATTTTCCCACTCCAGAAAGACTGCCCAAACATGCATTTTCAGGAAAACCTGAAAGCTTTTTATGATGCTATTTCATATGTTTCTCATCTACTACTAATAGGAGAACTGAGTGTTTTCTTGGTCAAATGAAGAAAAATATTTTCCACTTCTTTCCTGAAAAACTCGTCTTTCCTAATAAGAGGCCTACATCACTCTCCTTAAAAGCCAGATTGCAAGACCTATAACCCAGTGGGAGGCAGAATCCCCACCCATAAGCATGTTTTATCATGTTTTATCATTAACAGCTAAAATTGGACTCTTAACACTCAGCACAAGGCACTCCCTACAAACTTTCAGGCAAGAGACTTCTAGGAAACTACTGTGTCTCCAAATAAGCTCACACTGTAAAAACAGGGCATTAAAACAAAGGCCACTTGATCCAGCAGAGGAAATAATGTAGGATGGCTTTTCAAAGATATCCTTCACAGCTGACATCAAACAGCACCCCTATCTGAAAGGTATAAAAATTGAGCACCAGTCTCCCAGGCACGCCTGGTAACAGTGCCAGTCTCTGCAAGATAATTTTGGGATATTGTTACCCTTTGGATCCTGAGATTCGCTGAGCTGGTTAGAGCATGGCACTAATAACACCAAGGTTGCCAACATATTCCCACACGGGCCATTCACTTAGGAGCTGGGCTTGATGGTCCTTGTGCTTTCCAACTCAGAATATTCTGCCATCTGTTATTGTCATGCACACACTGTACAACTACTGGGCAAGAAACTGCACTGAGACCACGCTAACAGAGGTGCCAGGAAGATGCCTCACTATCTTTGGTCTCTTATTACAATAAACGATGTAGTGGCAGCACACACTCAGCCATTAACCTTGACAGCCTGCTTTCATCTGCATTAAACAGTGCTCTGTCCCCCAGAGATCAAAGATGTTTAGACCTAGGACACTCACAACTTGTCTACTCCTGTTTTCAGGATACTCTTAAAGCAGCTGCCAGGATGGCATAGCAGGACTTTTCCTCTACTTGACAGAAAAATGGCTATGAAACTAGGACAAGTCCATTCCGTCTTCCAGCATCAATGGTCATCCTCTAGCACACCTCACAGCTCTCTGCCACCCTGGCTGTGGGCGAGCAGCGTGCACCCCAGGCGACTGCTGCTACACGGTTTGGAGAAGAGCAGGGTCAGCTGGGCTTGTGGACAGATAGCCCTCACAGCCCAGCAGCTGCTACAGAACCAAGGAGAAAAAGCCACCCATGAGCTCAAGCCCTGGCTTGCTCAGAGAAATATCAGCCCCAGCCACACCACACTGGGGTGGACAGCCGTGCCCAGGCAGCCCTGCTGCTGAAGGGGGAACAGGCCACCTGCACACACAGCTCCTCCCCAGCGTGCCTGATTACACGGGCACAAAGGTAACCACACGTGGGCTGCGTGCACAACACACCGAACTTGGCACAGCAACAGGCTCAGGGAGGATGGACAAAGGCGGGATGCAGCTCAGATTGACCAAGTTGCAGCTTTACAGCTGAAGACAGGCCTCACAGCAGGCACCAAAATGCTACATTGCAACTGCTGCACCAGAGGCTTGCACAGGGACAAGATCAGCATGTCAGTAGAGACACTTCAGCAAGTCCCTTGTGCTGCCCAACGAAAATTGAGTTATCTTCCTTTGCTCCCAAAGGTCAGCAGGTTCCCTCCCCTACCGCTTCCTGACCTTGCTGTGACAGGACTTTTCATCCACTGTGGCCTTTCCAGAAAAAGACCCAAGGATACTAGAAGAGAATATGATTCATTGAGATTCATTCTAAGTAGATATTGAAAAATCAAGTCTCCTCTGCCACTTTTGTGCTGCAACTACCAGCCTGGTAAATAATGAAATGAATCTTCAGGCAGCCAAGCCCTCACCAATCCCTGCTCCATCTGGAGTTGAAAAAGGAGCACCCCATTTGCACACAGCAGGTGAATTCAGCTAAGAACAAATTTGTCCTAATTTTACCAAGGTTAATCCCTAAAGCATGCCAAATTTGTACCACAGGATGCCATTAAACACTGAGCTCTACGTTGTGTCAACAGGAAATCTGTTGAGCAAGAACTAAGCAGACTATCACCCCATCCCACTGTCAACTCCCCACCCTTATGGTCCACTTTCAATGCAGGGAGCTACCAGAAACTGACCAGTCTCTCCACGCAAGTTTGAGGTATCTCCTCATTTGCAAGAAAGCAGGGAGAGAAATCTTTTTACACAGTGACCCCGTAACATGACTTTTCTTTCCTCTCTCCCCATGTGAGTGCCTTCCCCCCACTCCAGTGCTGTTGGAAGTTATCCAGTACAAAGTAACACTTGAACTGCACACATAACGGTGAGCTTTGAACCCAGCTTTCGCAACGCAGCCCAAACTCACAGCAGCCAACGAGGGGGCTCAGTGGGAAGCCAAGGCTAGCCCACGCTTTTAATGAGAAGGGCAAGGATCAAACTGTTTCTAGGCTACATCTTCAGTAAGTACAAATGGGAAAGAGCCTTCATCAGCAGAACCCGACCCAAGGACAACAGCCTCCTAACAGGAAAGCAAAGAGATGGAGAACTGTACAGGCATGATAACAGCATGGTGAGAGATGTTCTGCTCCCTCTCTGCCATTTCCTGCTAAGTGGGCTTCTCCTCCTGACATCTTCAGGTAAATCCCAAAAGAGAACCATTAATGAGAAAGCTGCTGCGTAACTGAGGAGCCCCACAAAAATAAGCCATGTCTCAGGCCTTCATCATTAATTGACTAACAACTAGTGTGGGATAGAGATTATGAGCAGTTTCATGCCTTCTGGGGTACTTGATGGGAAACCAGTACAGCAGCAGCCAGAAGGTACCAAGAAATAGCTGAGCAGATCCAGAACAGTTACCCTACTGCATTTCTCTGGCACCTTTGAAGGATATGAATGCACCTCTGCTGCCCAGCAGGCCTACAGCCTTGACATGACACGCATGCTAAACTCAGACCTCTTCACACCTGATGCAATACTGGGGTTGTTTAGCCTGGAGAAACACTCTTTTGAAATGAGGTTATAGCAAAATGGAGGTTGTGCTCTTCTCCCAGGGGACTAGTGACAGGACCAGAGGACATAGCCTCTAGCTGTGTCAGGGATCAGGTCAGACATCAGGAAATTTTTTTTTTTCACTGCAAGGGTGGCCAGGCACTGGGACAGGCTGCCCAGGGAGGCAGCAGAGCTTTTGTCCCTGGAAGTGTACAAAAAATGACTGGACAAGGCACTTGATGATAGAGTTTAGTTGGCATGTTCGGACAAAGGCTGGATTTGATGATCTTGGAGGTCTTTTCCAAACTTAATGACTCCGTGATTCTATTCTTTTCAGAAGATCCTGCCAAAAAACACCTAGCCATTAGTCTCAGTGTAAAATTCAGCTCCTCTGAAATAGCCTCCTGGTCTACCTAGTTTAAACATCACTCTAGAAAATTCCACAATATTCTAGTATTCTCCTACTTTCTAAAGGCAGTCTGGTAACAGGCAAAAGTTAGACCTCTAGTAGCAAGATAGGAAGAGTGTTTTTAGCTCTTAGGGCCTAGCTTACAAGGGCAATAGCTGAGGAGAGCCAACCTTAAAGGAGTCACAGCCAGTTTTGAGACTACTTCCCCAGCTTCCTTTGTAACACTCCTCTAAACTGTGGGATTGTTCACAAGAGCAGGATGTGACCAACATCTAGAGAGCAGACAGCCTCACTCCTTGCAGATGACACATTCCATAACCTCTCTGGTGGGCAGTCTTGTCCTGAGAGATCAAGATCCATGAAAGGCAAAAACACGCAAAACTAAAACTTTGTCAGCAGCAGCAGCCCTGTTTATATACAAGAAAAGACAGAGGCTGTGAGCCCCTTTGGTCTGTTTTATTTAAGAATGGACTAATTCCAGCTCTGAACTCACTGAACCCAAGTCCTGTAAAAATAAGCCTCAGACACCTGAGTGAAGACTTCAGGAACTGCGACCATTACCAGTGGTGAATATGATAGCCTTTCCTCCCTTGTGACACTGAGTTTCTAAAACAACCCAACCCAACGAGCTGGCAAGCATCCTGACATTTGCAGGGTTCAGAAAGCTTATCAGAGACCACTTTCCACTCACCACTTCAGTAACTCGTGTTCCTTTCACATTCCCTACTGATACCACCTAAAGGTCAGATCTAACAGGCCTTGATCCTCTGAACAAGCCTTTTGCACAAATCATGCCCCAACACAAGTATTCCCTAAACCCCTAGAGGTTCAATACCACATTTTTTCAGACTTTTAGCTGTTTTCAAGAGGTCTCAAGCTAAAGGCAAAAGAATTTTAAGAACACCATACTCAATCCACACACCCATGCCCTTTTTGTCACAAGGAGAAACTCTTCATACGTATTGTCTATTATTAACAGGTAAATTTCCATACTGTTAAGAGATGGTGAGGATAGCATTTTAGCTGCTCAAAACTGCTGTTCTTGGCAGAAGAACATCAGCTGCCTGATGGGTTTATCCTCATGCCAACAGAAGAACATGCTTCATGCCAGCCACTTAATCTATATCTTCTGTCATAAAGTTACACAGCAGGTTTGGGATTCTCTCAACAATTAAAGTGATTGGAGATGTCTGCTATTGCCTCTGCCACTTCTGCCATTAGGAAGTAGCAGGATTTTGTTACCACTGTTGCAGTTTGCAGTATTCAAAAGGTTTTAGACTTATGGGCACATCCTTGCAGCCTGGCAAAGGCTCACCCACAGAGCAGAGGAGGTCTCAGCATAGGTTTTCATTTCACATCTTTGTTGATCTGACACCAGTGCTTCAGTACTCCAACACTCTCTCACACTGGAATTCAGGACAGAAGTCTTAAGCACCTTCAAGCCCTCTGGTTTCTGTCCACCCACCACTCTCTCCAGTTTGAATAGGGTCTTTCCAAAGCCAGGCCAGCTGCTCAGCCAGGGATGACCAGAGGAAGAACATTAAGTAAGATACAGGATGTTTCCCTGTTTTTCTTGAAAAGCTCTGTAGTCTTGTAAGATACAAGACTGTAACTTAAGATCTCAAAACACCCTTGGGCTAATACTTACAGTCTGTCTTCTTCTGTAGGTAAAGTTCTTCCATAGCAGCAATCCCAGCTGCGTCCAGAAAGCCATCTTCCTTCAGCAAAGCCTAGAAGCTCCCTTTGTGTAGCAGCAGCAGTACACAGTATAGACGTTGTGGCCAGGCATTAACTAGTGAAAGAAAAGAAAAACAGGAGAAAAGTTGAAAGGGAAAAGTTCCATCATGCAAAACAGAAAAGGCAACAAGATAGAGAAAGACAAGAGGCTGCACTGTTCCTCCATGGAACACTCCACTGCCTTCTTTTTTACCCCATGCACTCCAGCCAAGTCTCATGGATCTCTGTAAGCTCAGATTTAGACTCACTGTTTCTTATCTCAGAACTCCAAAGCACAAAAAGAGGTTTGCAATACAATTCTCTTATTTTCCGCCGCAGAAATTCCAAGAGCAAGGACAGCCCAGAACAAGAGTAAGTAACAGGCTTTGAGAAACAATTTAAAGATCCCTCTGAATAAAACTGAATTATACAATTCAACCCTTTTCCTTAAAGCCTCTTTCCATACTTACTTTTATAATGGTGAAAAGCTGGCTGCCAAATTAGGAAAGGCTTTGCTTTGAAGTCCAGTCAACACCACTTGTAGGAGAAAGTGCTGTACATTTAACAGGCAAGGGAAAAATGCCCATTCCCTTGAAGGTAAGTGACTAAGAAGGATGCTAGAGTTGTTAACATTTAGATGAAGTAAATGGAAAATTGCTGTTTAGTCAGTGTTCAATCTTGGAATCCCCTGGCTTCCAATACTTTTGTGAATTAGATGCATTAAGTGTGAGTCTTTCAACAGTATGAAAGCACAGAGGATAAAAAAATATTATAATTATTTTTAAAAATTAATCTCTTTGGTGGCAATTAATAAGAACATAGTATAGGTTTGGTACATGTACCCTTTCAGCAAGGCTCAATTTTGAAGCTCTAAGGTGAGCTTTCACTATGTTATAGTGAAATGTCATTAAACCTTTTTTCCAGAATTATTTCCAGCATATTTTAATTTGCTTCTGAGTTTTAAGGCTACTTCAAGTTAAGAACAGTTGAATTCTGAGAAAGTGCCTGCACAGGAACTTAGCTAATCCACATTAAATTAATTGATTTATGTACCTGAGTATACTCTGTTGAACAGAATCAGCCTTAGGAGGACAACTAGCAGTTGATTCAAACACACACCAAGAGAACCACTCTTCCCAACATCTGTTAAATTGAGAACACACATGGTTTTGATTCTGGTGTCCCACATAATAGTACCCTAGCCCTAAGATTCAGACATTCATTCACTGCATGTCTGATTGCAAACTGCATTGAAAAGATTACCAAAAATCCATAAATGTGCTAGGAATATAAGACTTCCTCAGGAAATGCTCTGACTGGTCCTACACTGGAGTAAGACTATATGAAAAATTCTGGATGTGAGCTTTGAGATGATGAACAATTGCCATCTGTAAGTCTTGCCCAAAAGTAAATTCCATTACTACAAAGACTTACAGATTAAAATTTTGTCTCTTAACAATGTAGGCCTGTGTTACAAAAAAAATTTCTCTAACGTGACTAACAAAGATAAAGCATCACTGAGTAGATGATTACACTGCAGTATCACAAAAGGACAACAGTGCTTCTTAACGCAAGTACAGAGAACCAAAGAGCAGTAATAGATCCCTACAGACCTTACAAACTGAACCTCACACCAACATGCCAGCAGCAGAGCACACAGTCACCATGGGCTCGTTAACCTCTGCTGCTCTAACTCACTGACAGGAGCTCCACAGATGCTCCCTCACAGAGGGAAGCCCAGCTCATCAGACAGGACAGCCATCCTTCCCTGCCCAGCGTCCTGCTGGCTGGAACACCCTGACACTAACCCATTGCAAATGCACGCACATCTGGCTGGTACACCAGGAATTCCCAGACATACTTAGAGAAAGGCACTTGGCAGGCTGCTGGCAAATCCACAGCAGGGAAAAAGCCTGCCCTTTGTGGGAAATCTCAGAGGACAAATCCTGGCTGATGGCTGCACCCACGCTCACGGACCCCAAGCACACCTCTGCTTACAGCCTTGGATATGGGGGAGTCCTTGAAGCACCTCCTCTCAATGTAGATATTTATATCTAAATCTGCAATCAAACTACCAACAAAATTAAGTAGGGGATATTGTTACCTCTCCTTTGTACTACCTCCACTCTAAGTTTCTGCATAGTTTTTGGGGGATTTGC
>VYXF01012907.1:108086-119893 GCA_013397295.1 Polioptila caerulea | reverse complement strand
AAAAAAAAAAAAAATCTTTCTAAGAACACTAAGAGAATTGCTCTTTTCAAGTATTTTTCAGCAAAGATACTGGTAGTGGTCTGTAGGTCACAGACCTCCATTTGGCTTTTTGTGCTGTCCACCATGCCACAAAACATAGTCTTTGGCATACAGAAGCAGAGGATTGGAAAGAACTGTACAGCCTTCTACAGTCACGGATAGCTATGCAATAGGTGCTTTTTTATCTTCAGAAGGGTGTTCAGAGTACCTACTTCATACTTCAGGCCCTCAGTATTGTTAAATCTCTGCAAAAAACTAATTTCCAATGCTTTCTAGAAATTAAAGCTAAACACCAAAACCCATAAGAATAAAGTGCCACAGGAAGAGTGCAAAAGTATCCTGTGGAGAGTCAAAGGGACTTTTGGTGTTCTCATCAATGGAATTAGACCCTACTCCTTAATACCCTGCACAGAGGCAAAACAGAGGTTCAATCAGTCTATGGAATGAGCAAATCAAAGGGTAGCTGGTTTAATGCTAGCACATCAGTGAAAATTCAGATACTGACTCCTTGCAACTGCAGTCAGTCCACAGGATCAGAACATGGAAATACTGCTTTATAGAGGTTGTAACATTGACATCATGTTAGCAAACTATAGAGAGCTAAGGACAAATATTTTATCATTTAACTCATCTCAGCTGACCAGCAGAAGTCTGGTCCAGCCAGGAAGACTCAGCTGTGCCACCTGCTCAAACTCTAGCTCTCTGGAGGTTAAGGTAAACTTTATTGGGAACAAAGCAAATGATCTGTCCTGTTCTGCCTGGACAAAAGTTTCAAATTACATAAAAACACTGACTTTTAAGGACTGCCCAGATGTAGGCATATCAGCCAAATCCCTGCATTAAAGTAGGGCATGGAGCCTAACAGTGGACTAATCACCAAGAGCACAACACCTGAGCCTGAAGCGTATCCAGTTCTTCCAGCCATGCTGGGTGACAGCTGCAATGACACTTTATGCCCCAGTCAGTATCTGTGACAGGCTAGGGAACAGGTTTGTTAGTAGTCACCTTTGATTTTCATCCACAGAGGCTGACACACTTGGTTCACTGCTGACACAGGTTAACTAGGTCCACTTGAATTGCTAATCCATCAGAAAGCACTCAGCAAACTAATATCAGAGGAAAATGGTTTAGCATCCTTTCAAATATTCTTCCAGTTCACAGTAGGCAAGAACTGTAAGCTAGACTTGCAGAGAACTGATCAACCAAACACTGTCAGATAGTGGGACTTCAGCTAACCAATCTCCACCTCAGATCAGTCTGATAAGTTCAACATAGCTGGGAAATAAAACTTGCCATTTAGTACTGCAGTACCAAAACTCTGTTAGTTTCCAATGACGGCTTTTATGTCTCACCTACATAAAATTTTTAGCCAACAGCAGGTCATCAGTGATCACTCCTGACACTCACCCAGAACTCCCTGAAGCAGAGTACTGGTTTCTGTCTAGAGTAAGAAAAGCTTCAGGAATTCCTCCCAACAGCATTAGTTTTTCTGTCATAAAACGTACCACAGTACAACACCCACCTGCACAATTAAAGTACAGATTCCACGCACTTGTCCCATGGTCTGCCTTTGCAGAAGACTCCCTGCACATGACATTTCACCCTGCTGCAGAAATCCTGAACAGCCTCTCAACCTACACGGCTGCAATTTCATCTCATTTTCTGCAATTCAGAAAATTACTCAAGAGAAAGTTAGGCTACAGGGCAACCTCTGAAAATAAGGACAGTGAAACACATCCTTTGGCCAGCCCTTTCTTTCTAGAAGGGTGCTAGCCACTATTTCAAAGTAGAATGGCTGTTGGAAAGTCCATTAGCTGATATACCAACAGTCTCCAGACCTAATCCCTCTTAAATAAATGTATTTTTACAGCTGTAGATTTAGAGAATAAAAAGCTCAAGTGGCAGAAAATCAGTTCCCCACCCCCATGCCCGGTGTCTGTACTAAGTAAACATAAAATAGCCTTCAAAAGCAGCTTTCTGCAAACAATGCAGCTGTTTGCTTTCTTTGGGGAGGCAAAAAAACCTTTCCCCTAGAGAAAAAAAACTAAATCACTATTTCAAGAGGGAACAAAGTGAACTTACCAAACCTTATGAGACTGGAACATTTCAGGGTTCTGGCAAGACACTATAGACAATTTAAACTAAGTCCTCGTCACCAGAGCTAAAAAGCTTTCCCGAGTTGGCCTCCATGAAGTAAGCTAGCAGCCCTGACCTCTCAGTCAGATCTTCCTTATCACAGAAGCTACCACCACTGGCAACTCTCCACAGATTGGTACTCTCCGTGGCCACTTGATCTAACAGCTACATATGAACCCCCTATGAGCTACAAGAGCCAGCACTTTCTCACAAGCACACATGATCTAGCACTTCTGCTTCCAGCCCCAGAAAAAAATTTGTACATTTGCTTAACTCCAATAGATCTCGTCTACACAAGTATCAAGTCAAATGGGACATTTTGGAAGTGAAGAAGCAACTAAAACATAAACATCAGATTTCTGCAGAAATATAGTCCTCTTTATGAACACTTATAAATGTCTTGACGTTTAATTTCTTTCAGTCAAGCATTTTGCGAAGGAAACAATACCATGAGCCATGTGAATTCTGCAAATCCCAGATCTAGAGTGCCCCAGAGATCCATAGGCCATCAGTGAAGAACAGATCCTCTAAGGACTGTGCATATGAGGACAGGACAGAAGGGCCTGACTCATGAACTGACATTTTGATCCACACAAGACAAACCACCAGAGGACTAGTGGTCTACATGGGCATTAGTGTAACAGAGGTGCAATTAAGCCTAAAGTCCAGAACTAAATTCCTGTCTCCCAAATCAAGGTCTAGCACTTTGGCCACTTCTCTGCCAAACATCAGGATTTCCCTTCTTCCAGCACAGTAAATGTAATTAGAAGGAAAAAACAGTATTGATCCCAATTATGTTAAGATTAGGCTAGATAAAGAGCAGCTCTAGGCAAGTGCAAGCAATTTTTGCCCTGCTGCTGGAGATCTAATTGGACATAAAAACCCCAGCAGAAACAGGCAGTGCATACAGAACCAAAAGTAACGTCTAGTCTGTGATCTAAAGTCACACTAAGCTTGCAAAACCCAAAGAAACAAATCTGACATTCCCATCTCTAAAACCTCCCAGCAGTCAAAAAACTTATGACATCTACCGTAGATCTGGGAAAGATGGGAAACTGTATAAAATTGTCAATGTTCAGGTGGCAAACAACAGTATCTTTTAAAGTAATCTTTTAACCCAAGGAGTCTGAAATAGGTTACAAAAAGGTGCCATAAAAAGCATTAACAGCACAGAGTTCAAGCAACTCACCTAAGGCCACAAGCAAGCAAAAGCAGAGATTAGAATGAAACCATCAGATCCCACACGTCCGTCTCCTGGCTTAAGCACTGCTAGAGCCTGTAGCAGTCACAACCAGTGCAGGATCAGCAGTGGAGGGGTGAGCTTTGGACCTACGGGCTCCTGCCTGGGACACAGGGTCGTTATCACAGGAGGCACACAGACACTAAAAGCTGCTCTTTCATAACCTCCCCAGAGAGGACATTTCTCTCCCTTTTGCCAAACGAACACAGGACACGAAGTTTTCTACTCCACCTAAAGAGCCCTTCAGTGAGAAGTGCTTTCCTCTTAAAAATCACCCAGGTCATGTCACAGAGTTTACACCAACTCCTAGTTCCTAGCAATGTGACTGGAGAGCTTCTGTCAGCAGACAAGAATTTGAATAGGGTGACAAACAACAATATTTTAGTGGCCATTCTTGGCAAGATCCTCCACTGGTTTCCTTTCCACATTGACTACCTGGCCTTGGGTAAACAGATTCTGATCTTGTTCTCCAGTGCTCACTAATACTGGAGAACAAGGCACCTACTAAATGGCTTTCAACATGACCACCCAGTTGAACTCGTTTTCCCTCCTTGAGGAGCATGTAAAATTTGGTAAACCCAACATTTAAAGGATAATTCCAAAATATCAGAGAGCTGATGAAACAGTCTCATGGAATACCTCTAGCAACCTGCCACCTCTGGTCAAAGACACATAGCCTCTCACTCATCCACAGGACCCTTAAGCCAGCATGCACACACCTACAAAACACCAAATAAATCATTTCACATTGCTATTTAAGGGGGCTCTAACCTCCCAGAATATTGGAGAAAGCCAAAGGAAAAGGACTGCCTTCAGCACAGGCCAACAATAAAATACTTTTTCACAATCGGCTTGAACAGCTGCTACTCACAGAACCCAAGCCCAGTATTAGGTTCCACTTGCTGCACTAGGTACTGCACAGAGAAGCAAGCCTGGATCTTGTTCTGACACGACTCAGGCTCAACATAATGTCGTGTTAGGAGCAGAAATCTGCCTTCCCAATTCTTTAGGTAAAACAGCAAGGGGCTTTTAAAGTTACTTCGCCTTGGCATGAGAACTGAGCAAATGGGTACTTCATAAGTCAGTATATTATGTGCTGAGCTCTTCTGAATGCTCCACTATGAACAGATGAGCAGATGATCATTTTGGAAGACCTGGCCCAAAACTAAGACCATAAGCACAGACATTCCTGGCCCTAAACTGTTCAGAGTATCTAACTTGCCCCTCCTGTCAAAGCCAAACTCCTAGGACAGGTATTTCTAAGACATTGGTGGGCCTTTGCTTACCAATCAGAAAATACATATGGTACAGTTCCTCACACAGGAAAGCACAAGCTTATAAACTGCTCCATAATAAAGACTGTACTACATTTTCAGAGTCCTCAGTGCCTCCTTACAACAATTACACAGATGCACATTTTCAAAAACGGCTGCTGCTTTACAAACTTCCCTTGTGACACAACACACCAAGTAATTTTGAAAAAACTTGTCACAGGTCAGCAATATCTGCCTACCAGAATGACCACAACAACTGGTTCTCATTACTTCTAACATGCTTATAGAGGGCTCATTGATGAAAACAAGGACAACTCCAATGCAATGGAAGATGTCAAGTTTGCATGCACCATAGCTGGACTTACCCTAAGGAATGAACATGCAAGGGACTGTGGTGTGCACTTAGGCAAGAGGATTGCTTAAGTGTCAAATGTAATACGCAAGATGAAATGCAGTCATCTGTTTTACAAAAAAATAGCTTCCACTAGAAGGTTGTGAAATATGTGAAGCATTTCAATTTCCAGCATTACACTGAGTGTCCCCTACTTTCCCCGTGAAAGAAAAAAAAGGCAAGAATCTGGTCCGTTCTTTGGCAAAAACAAACACAAAATGTGATTTGCTTTATCACGGCCAATGTCCAAAAATCCATAGTCCATATTAGCAGATGATTTTTTTCTTGGCTCTCAAAGAATGGCTCTTTACTAGTGGAATGTAGAAATAATAGAACATCCTGCTAAAATAATAATTGCGACATTTGAGCTCAATTCATGCCATTAAGCTTTGATCTCTGAGCAAGTATAGTATCGTCAGCACACAGTTTGCAAAAAGCTGTGCTACACAGCCCCAGTCACTATTTCCAGCTTTTGGCACATCCTGTTGAAGGACAATATAACTGCAAGTAGGAAAAAGGGGTAAAGAATTTCACAAGCCAAAAAGTACCTATCTGCTTGGCAGCAACCACAAAGGGGAGAAGGAAGTTACAGTCTCCCCAAGAAAGCAGCTTTTCCCAAAAGAAATCCACACACTCTGACAATGTTAGGACAGAAACACTTTCAACCACCACCCCTTCCACAAGACACCCTGGTCACTGAATTGTTTACACTAATCAGCCAGATATCTGGTTTTAAAAAGTGCCACACTGACAGATGCTCCATGATCCTACTGCAGTCACTGAAGCATCTGGCAGATTTCTGTCTTCTACTGAGCAAAGTTATGAAGCCTTGTGCCTTTGTCATCACACTCATAAGGACTTTTTTGGAAAAGAGAGACTTCTACATTTTGCTTTGGAACTTGTTGTTTGTCTTGGGAAAAGATGAGGACATCAAGGGTGTTCAGTACAAGATTAAACTGTAGTTTGAGTGTATGCCTGCCCTGTAACATCAAAAGAAACTGCAGTGCTATTTTCCTCTCCATCTCTGCCATTTAGGAACATCATGCTATAAACCAGTGCATGTCTTCAGTAACAGAGTAGAAGACAACATGGCATATAGTGTAGAGAACATCACAGTGCTGCCTTTCAAATTCAGAGGCCAAAAGATTAAGATGTCTGTTAAGCTTGATAACTACACAACTGCACCAATATCTGCAGCACAGCTACAGGTAACAGTAAGTGAAACAAAAACATCTCTGAAATATGCAGAAAAACATCAGCCAAGAAAAAGCCTCCAGCACAATGAAAGGAAATGACACTGACGAAAGAAAGCAATAAACTGGCAAAGTCAGTATTTAGCAGCCATTGTCAGCTTGAGCAGAGCTGGAGTCTGTAAAGCCTACAAGACCTCGGCTCCCACATGGCTACGATCCAACTGTGCTGATATGGAAGATGATAACCCACTAAAGTGATAAAGAGATGCCCAAGTACTTCTGAAATCATTGAGTGTCAGCTATGAAGAGGAATGTATTTCTGATCAATCTTGGCAACCCATCCAGACTTCAATAACCACTTATCTCTAAAGTTATTCATAGAAGAATATGAAAATAGCTGGCACACACGATAAGGCAGCCTGCATACCTGCTGAGTCAGGTGTGGCACAGGGTAGCTAGCTCGGAGCACTGCCAGAAAGCATGTGCCCATCTTCCCGCTTTGCCTGATCCACAGAGCAAACAGTGGTTACTCACACCACTATTCTTCAGCCCCAGCTGCACTCTGGCCACTGAGGCTTCAATCCTTAGGGTGAGCAGGTGAACGTATGCCTAACTCAACCTCAAGCACAGACATATCCAGGAAAGGATGATGACAGAATTTGTTCAAGTCCTAAGCTACACCTCACAATTCAGAAGTATTTTCAGGACAGAGCTACGTTAGTTTGCTCCTAAAGTTTCAAGGGACTAAGCACAGAGCAGAAGAGCTGTGGTCAACTAAATTTCAACCAAATGACTCCAAACAGCGGGCAAGTGCAGGAGCAGAATGAAATGAGAAAAGCAATAAATAAGCTTATAAGAGAGCAAGGTGAGCAAAAAGAAATTTTGCAAGTTTTTTATGGATATAGGATCCAAAATACACATTCTTTTACATTAAGTTTAGAATATCTTTAATGGTGTTGGGAAAGTTCCACTTTAGTGGAACTAGAGCCAAAGCATACTGCAACAGACAACCCCATTCTGCAATTATATCTGGTTTTATATATGAACATAATTGGGAGAATAGATGTTCTACATCTAGAGATATCAAGAGTATGTCACAAGAACAGAGAATGCAGCTCTGGGAGACATGCCTGGCAATCAGGAGAACAAAAAAAATTATCTGTGAAAAATAAGATCTGTAGAAATATGAAAACTGATGGTGGACAGATGATTGCATTAGTCTGCTAAAAGCAAGAAGTAAACCCAGAGCTTGCCAAACACAGTAGAAAAAACACTTATTGCTCACTTTAAGAAGAATATTTAAATATAGGTTTGAGAGAGATCGGAAACAAAGCAGTAAGAACTGCTGCTCTGATTTAATAGGGTAAAGAATAACTAAAATATCTAAAATACCTTAAAAGAAGTAAATTAAATAAAAACACTTTTCCTATTGGTAAAATAAAAATACAAATGTAGGATCCATTCATTCAGTTTATTAAATAAGAACACTGTATTCAGAGGAGGAGTAGATTTTGAACTTTGGCACCTTTACTAGTACTACAAAGAAATATCCATGGACCTGCACTCAGAAAAGCTCAGTGTTGCTTTATTTTTTGGATGAGGAGAGTTCTGGGTTTTTTTAAACCATTCAAGTTTGGTCCTAACTGTATTTATTGGCAGTCATAGCCAAACTCTTGTTGCAGGAATATAATTGAAATAACAGGAAGAGAAAAAGCCACCAAGAGATCCCCAGAATATCAATATACTCCCCACAAATACAGCTCTCAAAAAACATTTATGATAACTTGCCTGTTTCTTTTTAGGGCACAAAAATTCAACTGTAAAAACAGGCATATCTCTAAAAACACTGGACTTAAACCCAGATAGCTGGCATTAGCAACACATCCTGAAGTCTTTTAAAAAAAGAAAGTGCTACCTGCTGAATGTGAGAAAAAACGCACTTTGACTTCTGCCATATAGAGTATAAACTTTGGTCATACCATTACTAGAACAAGCAAGCAGAAGTGCTGGGATCCAAGTTTTCCTGGTCCCTAACCTTGCACTTGTCACTTACACCACCAAAATTGCTGCTCTGAGACCTTCCACATGGCTTAATTTTGACCTTTACTACACTAACAAGTACTAAGCTAATTAATATTAGCTGCATGGCTTGCTTGCCTGCTCCCAGGAACAACCACTTGTTTGGAAACAGGCTAGTAAAACAGCAAGAGAGAACTTGTTTCAGAGAATCAAGCAAGTAGAGCGCTAACAGGTTTTGGCCACCTGTCTTGCACACAACCCTGCCTGCTATTTGCTAAAAAGGAAACCAGATCCCCAGAATGATCTCTGAACTGGGTGGTAAAAGGCTCTGACTTTGTTCTTTCACAGAGAATAACCTTGCTATCTAGCCCAAGCCAGAACAGTCTTAGAAAGGCTCTTTGCTTTCCTTTTTCTGTCCAGTTGTTCTCTAACAAAGTCAGCATAACACAAACCAATCTCACTGCATTAGGCAGAGCTCTGCTAAGCAACACTCCTCCAGAAAAATAACAGAAGAGGAAAAAGGTCAGCTTGTATGTGGATACTTATGGCATTCAAACTGACATGCATTTTTATTACCTATGATCAAGCTCTTTTGCTAGTAACCACAAATGAAGATCTGAATGCTCCCATTTTTCCTACAGTGTTAGCCTGTTGTGTCAGGAAAGCAGCACCAACAGTTCTCCATCCTACTCTGTCCCTCTCTCAGTCCTTGAAGCAAGGGAAAATACTTTTTTTCCCCATCAAAAATGCTAAAAAAGACAGGACTAGATTTGCTGCCACATATTTTAAAGAAAGGGAACAGGGTACTTCAGGTACTCCATTCAGGAGTTTTAGTCATGGTATTTCTTCTGAATTGTCTGTATTACTTTTGCGTAATCAACACAAGCAAGACATGCAGCCACAGAATTAAACATTGTAACTGTTGAGTTTTTCTGTGGCGATCATCCTTTAAAACACTAGAAGCAGTTTTACCATGGTATTTTTTTATCTATACTCTTAGTATCAGTAACCACAGATGTGCATGCTCATCAACTACACTAAACAAGTTTCAAGCACTCAGAATTCAAATACTTAGCTGGCATAAAAAAGAAATAATCTTAAGAGAGAGTGAATTTCTGCCATGCCACACCGGAAGAAAGCAGGCAGAGTCCTGCTAGAGATTATCTAGTAGACTAGATAATCAAGGAAAATAGATCTTGTATATAAAATGTGTTTTACTAAACATAGTAAGTCCTGACTCTAGCTCCTCTTACAGGAGACATAAAGAATAACCAGCAAAAGAGAAACACGTTGATGTTTGGTCAGCCATGGCCTCTGGACTTATTTCAGGATTTGGTGTGTTGCCCAGCCTAGAAGACCTACATAAACACTGAGGGTGCCTGCTTCAAGGTTACTCAAATAAAGTGGTAGTTTGGGTTCCTCTCTGCTCCTCTCTGTCATCATCTTTATGCTGGCCACGAGAAGACTCTGAACACAGGATGCTGGGGTGAAAAAACAAACAAACAAACAAAAAAAACCATAAAACCCAACCCCACCAAGCAAAAAGAGAGCTCACCCTGGGTTGGTGAACTCCAGTGCCTGCACAAAGGATGAAACAGACAGGGAGAGAAAAGAATAGGCAGACCAGGGGCAATGAAGCATGTCCATTACTAGCTCACTAGCAACCTTCAATTACTCTGGATTAAAGATCTGGAGAAACCACACCCTAAGAAATACTGTGCCTGCATGGTGCAACGCACATAATAAACACAAGCAGAGCCGATCATATTTGGCCACAGACAGATGAGTTCAGGCACCAATCCTGCTTCTGCTCTGTCTTAGTGAGTCTGACTCTGCCAGGTGAGAAAACAGCCTTGAAGACATGTAGGCAAGGGAAGACATCCTTTCTGAAATGTGTGTATTTCACTTGATTAACAGGTGCGAATGCTTCAACCCAGAATCCACATAGAAGATTTGCTGTCACTTTAAGTCACTGAGGCTTATTCCTAAACCACAAAAGACTAATTCACCCTCCTAAAGAGAGGGAGAAATACAGCCTAAGGAGTGCTAGAGAAAAGGCCGCTCCTAGAACAAAGGCCAAAATAAGTTTACTGGCCTTATTTTAAGCTAATGGTGTTTCATCTTCAGTAGTTCAGCACTTGACCAGGAGCTATTCTTTATATACACAATGGTGATACATACCAAATCTGGTGCCAGATCAAGTAAGTCTCTGGTCACACCAACACAGCACTGAGTGATATTTGGGTTTGAAAAAAAATTAGCACTACGAAAAAGGTTTGCTAGCAGCTGCCTATGGCACACTGATTTATAAATGTGCCTCACGAACATATAAATGTGAGAGAAGAGACCATTAAGAAACTTTCAATGTAACTGCTTGTACTGCTATGCAGCTCTATTCACAGGAAGTTTGGAACTAACATCCAAAAGATTACCATGACTCCCAGACACACTACAATCTTACATATAGCTGTACCCAAGGTGTTTATGTCACATAACTCTCATGTTGGCTACATGTCCCTCAGCAGCAACTTATCGAGGCAAAGTTACTGTGAATAGTTTGGGGCTAGCTTCTGGATTATTACACTCTAATGCCAAATTACAGCAAACTGTGATTTCTTGCTGTCCAGAGGCCAGCTAGTAACCCCCTCAGAACACCTACAACGAGCATAAAAACCATGGCATTTTATTATTTAATGCTAAATATTCTCAACTTAATGAATTCAATTTAAATTCTACTATGCAACACTTGTGTTCCATGCCACCAAGCTTATAACCCCACCTTTTTTGTTAAGGGTTGACTCCTAATTTTTATCATAATTAGCCCCACTAAACTATGACTACAAGAAACAAGGTGCTTCAAACAAGTAAAGGCATCAAGCTGCTGCCCATACCAGACACAGACTGTGTCACACAACTCACTCTCACATAAATTAAAATTCAAATCTGCACAATGACAACCCACCAACACCATTTTTATCTGTTCTATCAGTAAAACGCTGCAGAGTCCCAGGTGCTACCCATTTAGTTTAATATCCTACTGTGTCATCACAGAATGATGCACAGATTTGAGTGACAGGAAAGTGTCAGCACACGCTGCCATTCCCACTCGTTAGGGAGTCAAGCTGTGCCACAAGCGCCAAGTGCAAAAAAGCATTTGCACTGAATGTTTACTACCATGACCCCCTTTCAAAACTGAGCAAGGCTGCTCCATTACAATAACCTTTCGACAGCAGGCTTGACCATCTGCTGTTAATGGAACATCCCCAAGACATGGCTGTTCTCTGCAGTACAAGGACCAACTCATTTTCAAAGGTGAAAATAAATTTTAATGCATTTGTTCATAACAGTAATTTTCAAAAAGGTTCAACTCATTTTAGGCTTTAATTTAGAAGATGTTTACACCCCTCCGCCTTCAGTGAGGTCTTTTCCAAAACACTTGAAATCTACTTTGAGCCATTAAGTATGTTTTTGTACAGACTTTAAAATCTCCCAGGCCAGCATCTTGAGGGAAAGGG
>VYXF01012907.1:86154-107108 GCA_013397295.1 Polioptila caerulea | reverse complement strand
CGCCCGCCCCTTCCACGGCCGGGGCCGCCCAGCGCACTGCTTTTCCCCTCCCTCTGGGGTCTTCTCGCCGTCGCCTTCTCTCTTTTCTCTTTGCTCTTTCCTTTCTTCTTTTTCTCCTCTCCTGTCCTCCGCGCTCACCCCCACTCGCCCTCTTTTTTTTTTTAATTTTTCCCTCGGTAGCGGCTGCTGTTGGGGGCTGGGGGAGGGCGCGGCGATTTGCATGTGGGCGTGCACAGCGCGGCCGAAAACAAACTGCGAGGATGAGTATGTGCGCCCCGGCCCCGCACGGCGCTCCGTGGGCTACCCGCTCTCGCTGCTTTTTGTGGAACTCTGCGCTCCCAGGTGCGTCGAGAAGCGTCCCAGCCCCTCGCGTTGCCTCCCGCGCCGGCCCCCCGGGAGTCTCTTCCCGGGGACCGTGGGAAGAAAGAGCAGGAACTTGGGCGCGGAGTTACCTGCGAGGTGGGTGTGCTCCAGCCGCCCACATCTCCAGGCCTGCACCGCTCCCTCATCTCCTGGGCTGACCCAGTACAAACTGGGCACAGATCCGTCCTCAGCTGTACAGCTGCAGAGGTACTGGGTGTACCAAGAGTGTTGGCCTGAAAGGAATCAATCAATAATAAACAGCTTCAACCGGACCAGATGTCCTGTACTGCATGTCATTTATGACAATAAAAAGGCAAGGAACTGTGAAAGGTAACACTTGGATAGATAGCCACAAATAAGGATGAATTCAGTTGTGTCAGTTTATGGAGACATTTACAACTATTCACAACCTTTATGAAAACAAATCTCAGTTTATTTTTAACGGTTCACAATGAGCAAGCTGACTTGCTTCAAATACAAAATCCATGAATGATAGTGTGTTTTATCTCCCAGAGAAATGGCCTGGTCTTAGCAATGTTGTCTGATACCTGAAGGTGTCCTCCGACATGGGGTCCTCCCTTAGAAACCAGCCATCATGCAAACCCTTCCAGATTTTTTGTTTGTTACATGTCAGCCCCGTAAAATCATGCGGTGCAATTTGTGAAAGTATAGCAGGGCATTTTCAAGGCATAAAATGCTCTGTGAATGAAAACAAGTAATGCACAAAAGGCAGGGAACTCTAAATTATGGTTCCCTCTACAGACATAATGCACTGCCATTTCTCTTCTGCAGTGAAGTGGTTGATGTTATCATTCATTCTGTTAATGCTTTGCCTTATTGTGAGCAATCTGGATGACACATGGTTACTGAGGGAACCGTATCTTCGAGTTTCCTGGGTTTTATTTCCACACTCAGACTACCACCATGGTATTTTTTCAAGTGGCACAGAAATACAAACACCTGAAAGCAAATTCCAGAGAGCTCAGGCAGATTGTAATCTGACATAATGCACAGGAGCAACATAGATAGCAGTGAATATTCAAATTAATAATGGAGACCCTTCTACACTGAATAAAAGATGACACATTCATTTTCACCGTGACCCTAGCTCCTTTCCTTAGTACCTGTGTGTCAACATCTGAGAAACAGGCTAAGGTCTGGACAAAATAAAAAGCAGTTTCTGATTCTGACCATGGTTTCCCTGGTGTAACTGCTACATAATGTCACTGACTTCAACAGATTCATTCTGTTTGTACCTTCATCTGGTGAAACAGAAATAAAAACAAGGTCTTTATTTAGTGTATAAATGCAGCTGTGTGTTTTTCACTGTATGCTAGACCTTTGCTTTTTACACATTTCCAAACATTGCTGTATTGTAATTTTAAATTCTAAAACAAAGAATTTCTGCATGGTTAATCAGAACACAGTGAGAAAGAGCACATTTAGTTTACAATCAACAAAGCGTTATGCCTCATCCCACATAAAAAGGAGTTTGAAGGAGGGGTTGTATTGGCTGGATTTTTTAAAAGAATTAGAGATTTTACTTCAGTGGAAACAGAGCTATGTCAATACTGAAGAGCTGACAATTGCTCTGCTACTGTTGTCTAGACCTAGGTTCCTCTAAGGAAAGTGTTTTTCAACATTACCAGAACACTGGATTTTTTAAATTCTGGGAATTTGTGCCAAATGTTAAAACATTTGAACAACATTTTTCAATAACACAGCTAATATACAGCTGTTCATGAGAAGTGAATGGAACATTTAATTAATTTTGTTCTGTTAAAATACCTGTAGGATGGTGGGAAATCCTTGTGCACCACTGGATGGATATAATTTCTCGAGTTTTGCTTCTTCTTCAGGCATGGCAGTGATGTGAGGCCACTGAGGGACAAGTATTGGCAAATGGTACAAGAAGGATCACAGGGGAAGGGGGCACAGTTAGATCCAATGAGTAGGCTGTACAAAGTCAATAGCCACACTGCAAATAGTTTCTAAGAATAGCAATTCTTAGATTTGAGTAGTTTGAGATCTCAGGGCAGACAAGCACATGTGACTCCTGTAGATTTCTCGAACACATTTGTACCTCCCAACTCTTTCATGCACAGCAAATATTCTGGCTTCTGTCTCCTTTGGAAGGGACAATAGGTCTTTGCAGATAAAGCAGTCTCTCATGGGACTTCCTGCTTAATTTAATTTATTGACAGCTGACAGAAAATTTCAACTAATTCAGATATAGGGAGGAAAAAGGCAGACATAAACACTTTGGGAAAGACCTTTCTCCTTCCTTCCCAAGCTCAAGTTAAGCTCGTCTCCTATCCCTTTCTGGTCTCGACATTCCTTGCTTCCAATAGGTGTTATGGTCTGTCCCTTTGCCCCAATTCTTCCTGTGAGGCACTGGGCAATGTGGACAGTTGGGGTCAGTGTGTAATGATTCTTTCTGCTGTTGCTTGCTTCTTACTTATTTTCCTCTACTGCCTCTTGCCTTACTATTCCAGAGTTTCACAGTAAGTCCTTCGAGTGCCGCAGTTCCCTACAGCGTGTCCCTTCTGTGGCTCCTTCCAAGACTGTGTCTCTTCCTTCTATGTGTCTCCTCCACTTCCTCCATCTCACATATATCCTCACATTTTCTCCAGTGCCTCCTGTCTTAGGGGCTGCCTTTTTTTCAAATATGTTTGAGCAGAAGTGCCATGTGCTGCTTTCACCTAGCTGAGGTTTTGGCATGCAATGGGTTGTTTTCATGTCTTGCAAACTAGCCGACAGCAGCTGTAACTGGCACAGAGGAGTTCATGGCCTCTTCCCTTGCAGCTTCCAATACTACTTCCAGTACTGCTGGTTATGCCCAATATGCAGTCCACATGACATGCACTTTCAGATAAGACCTGATCCTTTGTCTTTTTCCAAAAGCTAGTCTTCTCCTTCAACCAATTCCCTCACAGCACTGGCTTTGAATAAGCAGCCCACAGTAGGGTCCAAGGCTGGGTGGAAGGGAGGGCTGCAGACCTGGAAAGGGACTGTTAGCTGCACCAGTTACTGAGAGGTCAGAGGACATGTAAATTGCTGCTCATGGAAAAGACATTATGTAGTGGAATGAAGGGGTGGAACTGAAAATAGGAAAACACGCTGTGTTCTCACAGGAGGAAGTGAGGAGGAAGTTGTTTCTTTGTACTTGTAACTTCTACAAGGCAAAATACACCATTGTTAACTCTGAAAGATTGGTGTTTCCTAATGTCAGGATACTACCGAAGACTGTGGGCTTAGACAAGCGCACCAAGAAATGTCTTGGTATAAACCAAAGGTTTATATGATAGGTTTTAGCAAGAAAGAAAGCCACAGTTTAATATACCTTTAGTTGTCAGCTCTTAAGATATTCCATCTGGAAATCCAAGTTCTTTTTAGCCCTAGATGATCTAGTTTGGACTAAATTCAAGAAGCAGGAAAGACGGCACACCAGCAATACTTCAATTTTTAAAAATTACTTTTCAAAGAATTTGGTCAGCTCTTTTTTTTTACTTGGTGTTCTTGTTACAGGAACATAGCATCAAGATTCCTCACTCTTATCTTGGGACACACACTCAAATTATTCTGTATTTCAAGCATCTGTTCTCTCTTGGTTGACTTTCCCTTGGTTTGAAGTATCTGAGTCATAGAATGGTGACAGCTTTTGTAAGGTCTTCTTGGAAAGAGCCTCCTAACTTTTAGAAAGAAGTAATTGCATTGTTATTACTTTATAGCAACCTAGGCTCTCCCTAGAACATCCTAGCTTCGATTTACATTACCTAGCATGGGAGTGTTAGTCACTCTAGCCTGGTTTACAGCCCAGTGACTACAAGTGACCCCAAATTGCTGTTTACTGCAACCTTCCACACACACTTTTCTTCCCATCCTATTTACAGAAGAAAGTAGGTAAGAGAGTTGCTGTTTAGTTATTGCACCTGCAAAGAAACAGAAGGTTTAAATACATTCTTTGCTATGCCCTGCAGTGGGGAAGCTTTGAAGTGCTTATGTGTGCCATACAAAGAAGTGAATCTGGGAAGTTGCTGCCTCCCAATCAAAGAATATTGCAGGCCTGTCCCAGTGCCTGACAGGGACAAGAGAGCTTTTGCTCATCCTCTCTATCTTTCAAGATAAACACAGGCTTCAAACCGGCAGCAGTCATTAATAAGATGGTTCTAAGTCCTTTAAATAAAATATAAATATATTGTAGCTCAGATATGAGCAAGCCACAGTTTAAACAATTACTAGAAACACTTCTTAATGTTATCTTGCATTTAAGAGCATTGATTTAAAAGCCATTTGTCATGTGGGTTAGTTGCCAGATGACTGATGTTGTTTTAAGAAGAGAGACTATCATCACAACAAACATTGCCTTGTAATTTCTCACAAACACCTAACATTAATATGAGTAAAATTACACCTGCTGTTAGCTATATACAGTAGGGTGCTGTGAAACTCACTGTTAACAAAATTACTGCTTTTTAGATGTAAAATATACATGTAGCTAAATACTAAGGTGGTAAAAATTTTTTTACTTTGACAGAAATAAACTGATTTTCCTGACATGGGCCAAACCTATAGTTTGGCCAGCAAGGAAAACATGTAGAGTTGCCAATTAAAATACTGGAAGTTTGTATAAGTGTAGCAATTTTAATTGGATATGAAGCTTTTGCTTTTCTCAGATTCTCCGGATGTATACTTCCTAATGGCATGCAGCACAAAAGTATTTTTAATGTTTCACCTTTCCTCTGTGCAATTGTCTATCATCTAAAAATTAGCCCAAAATAGGACTCCTGTGGATATATTTCAGTGTACGTTACATATGCATTGCCAGACAGGGATATGGGGATAGGCTGGCCTGTGTGAGCCAGGGCTTCTGTGCCAGCCATGGGACTGAATGGATATCTATGCAGAATGTTAAAGTTCAATGTGAAATGCTTCAAAAATTCTGCACTTCATCTCCCATTATAAATTTATATGCTAGTAACACCCCCAGTACATGGAACAAAGAAGAAAAAATTCATCACAAAATGGAAATGAAGCCTATAGAACCTGATCAAATGCAAAGAAAGCTAAATAAAAGGATGAGATATGTTTTCATCCTACCTCAGTTTAGATAATTATGGGAGAATCTTCATGGATCATCCAGGATATAAACTTCACCAAATGAAGCCCCTAACATGTTAGTTAAAGTGGTCAATTACCAAAACTTCCTTGAGGCCAGCCAAATGTTATGCTACATCAGCTGCATTACTTTAGTTTCTTAAACTTTAAAAAAAAAAAAAAAAAATAAAAATTTCCTGTTTAAGATCCTCCATCAATTGTTATGGAACTCAATGCAACTTTTTCTTGAACAAGGTCTTCTACATTGAGTTTGTTACTACAAAAGTTTCAGCCTTTTATATAAACAGCATAGATTTGAGTAGCCCAATTAAGTCAGTGGAGATATGCACCTGGGATTTTGACTGAATGTGCTGGCTGTAGATTTTAATGGAGATAAAGTTAGTCCCTGATTAACAAAACTTTCACCAGCAGCCTTTGAGCTGCAGACAACAACATACAGTGCAAATCTTAGTGGCAAGGGGATAAGTTTTAGGAAGTGATGTTTTTCCTTCACTAGATAATGACATTCCAGAAGGGAAGAGAATGCACCATCACGTGTTCAAAACCAGCCTGTGAACCAGAAGGAAAGACAGGACGGAGCGAGTCCGTAAGCGCACTGCTTGCTTCAGCACCAGCTTGACCAGAGGCTGTGAAGGAAAGTGGCTGTCTCTCACCTCTGGTCTTAAAAGTTACACTCAGAGTGAGCCATCCTCAGGCCCTGGAAAGTTTTTACCTAGCCTCACTGCAATACACAGGCCAGTGAGCCTCATGGCCTCCGCTCAAGCAAAGCTGTGTTTTCAGGCTCTCCAGCAGCTTCTCCAGCTCACATTGTGTCCCTCTTGGGGCTGGAAGAGTGCCTTCTGACAGCATCTCACACAACTGCAGGATGGGTCGGGTTGGAAGGCCCCACTGAACGTCATCTAGTCCAACCTCCCTTGCCCCAGCAGGGTCCCCTCAAGCCTGTCATTCAGAAATGTCTCCAGATGACTTCTGAATACCTCCACTAAAGGACTCTGCACCATCTCTGTACAACCTGTGCCCATCTTTAAAAGAAGGGAGGACAAAGCCCTCTTGTCTATCATAAACTACAGTGGACCTCAAAGAAGGAGTCACCATTTCTTGCTGTTGTCAAAACCATATCCTCCTCTCCTCCCATCTCCTTGCCCCTACTGAACTGATGAGTACTCCACATTATTGAGCTTTTCTGCATCCATGCTTACAAACAAGGATTTGCTTTCCAGGAGGCAAGAAACACCTCCTTTATACTTCCTTTTGACAGAGAAAAGACTGAGGTTTTGCTTCTGTTTTCTTTCTACACCTGGAGAAACATGGTCAGAAAGTGAGCTTTAGGGGTATTTCTTCAAATCTTGAGTTTCCTCAAACATCAAGAAAAACCCATAATGCAGAATGAAGGATCTCTATTCAAACTCAAAGTTTTCCAGAGGTGCTTACAACTGCCTGTTGAATTCCACACTTAGAGACCTTCAGTCTGCTCTGTAGAGCCTAATTTGTTTTCCTCTAACTTGATTGCCCAGATTGGGGTTTGCTTGACACTGTTGTTGTACATAAAAAATCAGGCAGCTTTTGAGTTCTGCCAGCTGTTACATTTTGGTCCATGGAAACATCTGCACTTTCTGAACATTTCCAGCACTTTTATCAAGGCAGTCAGTTTGACCTCTACATTTTTTAGCTGCTTGAAGGCATCCGGGGCTGGATCTTGGGTGTAGACAGCTTGCTCTGGAGACACAGTCCTGTTCTTGGCTTCAGAATGAGCCAGTTCCTGCTTCTGCTAATTTTGTCATTATATGAAGGAAAGGTATCTCTCTCTGTGTCTGTTAACTATCGCTCTAGCATCTGCAGCAAAAAGACAAAATCAAATTTAATCTTCCCTGCTCCACCCTCACCCCTCCCATCCATTACTGTGGCATGCCATGAGGTGGTTGGAGAGACTAATGCTCTTGCTGTCTTTAACCTGCCCCCAGTGTTGTTGCCAGAGTCTGTGCAGCCACTAATCAAGATATCAACAAACTTCCAGGGGATTTGATGGACTCACAATCTATCATGCCATCCCACAGCCTAAGCTATGTCCTTTACATTCTTGGTCTGTTTCCCTCTTTATACCATGACATGCCCAAGTGAAGTACTGCCTCGTAATTGTCCAGCATCCAAACTCCCTGACTTCAGTATCCAGATCCTGCTCTTCCTTCAGAAGATGTTCTTTCTGTTTCTCTCCACCTTAGAAGACCTCCTTCTTACTTTGATGCTTCTGCTTCAGCATATTCCTACCTGCCCCTGTTTGGAGAAGAACAAAATCAACCTCCATTTCTCTGTCCTCACGTCTTTACACAGTAATTCTCTCCTGCTGCACATGCTCCTGGACATGCTAGACAGACCTTCCACAAAAAGTAATAATTCTTGGGCTTCTTATTTCTTGTATTAGCTGTTTCCTCCATTTCTTAAACACCAGAGTATAATTCATAACTGTACAGGATTTCGCTACCTTTACTGACTCTACTACCTTAAAAGGAAAAAAAATCTCTGGTCTTTTTTTCCCCCAAGTCAGGATCTACTAGATCAGGGCTCTCCCAGGCAGCCATTAAAATATAGTCTTTTTCTTGATAAAAGCAATGTCTTCAGCATTATCCCCATCAGTATTTCAGAGCAATGAGGTACCTGTCTGTTTTTCTTGACAGCTGTAAAAACTTATTCACTTTCTTATTGCACATTCAGGGAAGAAGTTTATTACAATTGCTGTATTCTGTGATCTCTGTCCAGGCTGCTCCCTGAACTGCTCATCAGTATTGACACTTATATCTTTCTAAAAGTGTTTATGATCAGGGACCTTTTTGACTAAGATTTCCAGGACGAGTTCTCTTTAGTGGTGGGTAATCTACTGAATCATTGTAGCCCACCAGGAAGAAATCTGCAGTGAAAATTATTCTTAGAAATCAGCCCAAAACTATTAGTTTTCAAAAGAGATATGTAAAGGAATGGAAGGCATGAGAAAACTGGCTATATAATGTTAAAAGGAGGGGATGCAGACCATACAGGAAGATGCAATAGAAGTTTTATTTGAATATTATCATATAAAGCTCTCCCAAGATTAGCCATAAGATAAACATGCATTCTAGGTTTTGGCACATTTTACTTTCTTTATTAAAATCAATGAAATATTCTCAGGAAAAATTTTTGGAATCCAAGTTCCAGTAACAGTGTTACCTCACAAGAAGCTATGATCAAGAAAACTATATGTGAAACCTATACACTCTCATTTCTGTAAAAACATTTTTTTTCCATTAGTGCCCTTAAAACTTTATGTCATATGTTGTGCTAATCTTAGAGAGATACAGAGTTAATATAGCTTTGTATAGCTTTCAATATAACTTCAGTGTTCGCACACATATTTAAGACATGGTTGTGATCACTTTTAGAAACTAATTAGTTGGACTTGATGCCTCTTCTATTCCTCCAGCATTCTATTCCCTCTAAACATACACTCTTCAGATTAAATGGATGTTACTTCAGTAGTTTAACTTCAGACTTTTTTCCATAGAGTATTTTTCGTGTTGAATCAGGCCCAACTGGTTATTACTCATTTTCTTTTCTTCATTCCATTACCACTTTTTTTTTGAAAAGAAACTACATGGACTCCTGTTAAAATACAGAAGGGTTCTAATTTGCAATAAATGTTTATCCTCCACGAACTTCTTCTATGGACTTTCAGGCTCTTCAGATTCAACCTTTTACTCATTGGGCTAAGTGTGTTTCTCTCAGGATAGAAAGATTCACCTGTGTGTTCTGCAGTCCCTTTAGCAGTAAAAGTAAAGCAGTTCACTGACTCTGGAAAGTAAACTATGGCTGGATTTTAAATGCTGCCAAGTGATTTTAGTCCTCAATTAAGCGCTTGTCCAAATTTTTGCCACTTCAAAAAATCCATTTAGAGTTACAGGTTCAGAATTTCACACTTGATCTCCAAGACTGCTTTGGAAATGTTTGAGTTTGGACATTTGGGTTTCATTTCTCTGTGTTGTTTTCAGTTCCAGTTAAAGATTTTATGAGCTTCTCACAGATGAGTACCTTTGAAGCTACCAACAATCACAAGAATTTCTTCAGGACACTCTAGAGTTACAGCTCTGGAGCCAAAATGTCTCACCTGCTTTTGTCTTCTACACGTTTTATTCAATGATTAGGGTGCTGTTCAAAGGTAATATTAATGATCCCTTTATGTTCCAGTATGCATTATACATAACTGTCTGATAGCAGAAAGCTTATGCAATATTATTCCCTGTGCAGTTACAGTTTAGACATAAAAGCACATAGCACTGCACAATAAGACTGTGCCCTCAATTGATTCCTGCATATGAGATCATATATGATGATATACAATGTGATTTGTAGGGTAGTATAGCTGGGAAATCTCAGGCTGTATGGATAGGACAAAGGTTGTAGAAATAACCGGGGACAAGTTTTGCTGTCTCCCAAACTAGCCTCTAAAAATGGAAGATGGTTTTTCCAGCAAAGTAAGAATGAAAAAAATGAAGAATGAAAATTTGCTGTCTACAGAATTAAAAAAAAATTCTTACCCTAAACTCAGGTATAAAAGGGCTCCATATTCTCCACCTTCTTTGTTCTTTCCTTCCACTGCCCTTGCTGCCATGGTTTCAATGGAATTTAAAACAAACAAGGAAATCTAAGAAGAGCCAGAAAGAGCATGAGACAGCAAACGGGAAACACATTAAGAAGCACAAACTCTTTATTTTTGTATCAGCCACAGATCAGAACTTTCAGAGAATAATTACCAATGTTTTTTATCAGTTCTGTCTAATTAGCTTATTCTTCATTAGCTTGTTTCATGTGGACACATAGAAACAGCAGTGATTGGTGGATGCAGTGTGACCCTCCCTATTCAAGAAAAAACTCCTTCCAGAGAATAAAAAAAGGTACATTTTTTTCCCAAGGGTTTCTTTGAGTCATTTTTCAAGGAGTGTCTTCTATGCATTGAGCAGCTTAGCTACTTTAGCCCCAGTGCAGATGTGTCTCTGAAGGCAACAGCTGATTATAGCCCTTCTTATAGACTGCCACTCTGAGGAACGGACTGCAACCAACCACAGAATGACAGTAAGAAGCAGGAATCCCTCTTGATTTATGCTATTACTTTTATTTTGGTGTATCTTTAATCCCCTCATCAATTTTTCACCCTGTACTCTGAGAAAATTTGGCTAACTATTCTATTAGGTAAAGTTTATGTTTAGTTGATCCTACTTTGGAAAAACATGGCGGAAAACAATTACTTCTTAAGGGATCTTCCCACTTTGTCTCTCCATGTTACCATCCCTGCAAAGGAACAGAGCATAACTATAAAGTGCACCTGCACGCTGCTGTATCACAATCACACGCAGCTGCACACATTGCCACAGGGGAGCTGGAGGAGGTGTCAAACTGAGTATGGCATCGTGGTTGGATGCCTTGTTCTCACAGGAAAACATAGAGGAAAAAAAAATTCAACTATGCTGTAACTGCTTGGAGGGGGACCAGCAGTCAGGAGTTTTGTGTCACCTCCTCCTTTTGCACAGCATCTATAACTTTGGTAATGTTAGAGTAAATCTACTGCTTACTGTCACTGCTATCAAAGCTTTATGCAAGCCACTGTGTTTCAGGTTAAAATTTTCCAGCAGTACAGGAGTTACTGGCTCCCCCAGTTACTGGCTCCCCCTGGTTCTGGAGGCTTGAATGATCTAGTGCTGTATGTAGATGCTCTCCCTGTTTTGATAGCTGACCTGCCATGCACAAAAAGGCAATTTGATATATGGAATTAATCTGTTTGGTATTAGCAAGTAACAGAAGTTACACGTACATCTTTGTCACTTCAATTCCATGTTTCTTGGCCACTTACAATTCTAGAGAATATCCTCAGTGACTGGTTTTCTGACATATGTCCAAGATTTAGGAACACATAGTCTTGGATGCCTAAATTGTTCACTGAGGAAAACTGGTGAAGAAAAAGTAAGGCTGCTTTTATGAAAAATAGAACTGGCCCTAAGATTAGTTCGCTTGGTTAGAGCATGGTGCAGTGGTAATAACAAAAATATTTGTGTGTCTTTTCCCTTCCAACTCAGAATCTTCTGTGAAGCAAACTCTAGTTTTTAACCTGTGTCTTCAAATATCAATAACAGTATACATTGCACTGAACTACATATTCCCTTACACACTGAGTTATCACAACTGTGTGCAAATCCTGCATATGCTTGTTTTACCTATACTTTACTGAGAATCTCAAAACACTGGTTCTTCCAGCTTTTTATTCCTGGGACTGATTTGCAGACATCCAGTTTTTGTATTTGCATCTTCTCACTTAACAGTCCCTGGCACCTCCTAGGTGGATGGAAGCTGCTGGCAGCTAAGCTCTGACTTGCTGTTTGTATTCTGTGGAGTTTTGGCAGCAGTGGCACAGAGCAGATGACAGGCTTTCCTCCTTTCTTTAAGATGCACCAACCAACATGGAGCTGTGGATGGCCATGAAGCAGAGGCTGTATGCAACCAGTATAAGAGAGAGGGACTGCAAAGCAACACACTTCTGACACTTCACAAATCACTGTCACTCACCTCTGAGTCAAGTTCCTCCCAGCTGCTCTGGATAAGAGAAGTAATTCTGTGATATCAGTGGAGACTAGCTACAGACAAAGTCAAGATTTGCTCAGCTCTGTATAAACACTAAGAAAAGGAGAGGACAAAAATCAGCCTTTGTCTTTCCTGAAAAACCAAGTTCAAGTTCAGTTGCTAAACCACTGGTAAACTTCATATCAGCCTTTCATATATTCATGCATCAAAATAACAGTATTTTCTTCTAATTGGAAGTAACACTTTCATCAGCTCCAATACTACTGCTGATTTAGATGGGTCTGCATTAGAGAACCTGGGCCTCATAAACATATATAAAAGGGAAAACCTTTTCCAACTTTTCTGTCAGACCAATCTAAGTGAAGATCTTCCTTCTGCCACATAAAAATGGCATCCAAATCCTTCATGCCTATGGCTGCAGGACAATATTAGCTATGATTAAAAATTAATCTCTCATAGCAAAGTTTGTGTTTCTAAGATTTTCACAAGCTTAATTAATTACTCACATGTTTAATGAGCTTTAAATGGATGATTCCTCAGCTGCTGGTGTTATTGCAACTGTTCAAATTACCTGGAGCACCCTGTTTTATCTCTTTTCTCTTTGACAAGACTGGTTTCTAAATCATCAAATCAATATTTATCATCAGGAAAAACGCAGTGCCAAAAGAAATACCAACAAGCTTCCATGTGAACAAAGAGAGAACAACTAATATGATTTATTGTTTATGCCAGTTCAGCCCTCACCCTCCCTTACGCTTTCCTCCTACCTTTTTCCCTACAAAATGAACTTAATTTCTGCCTATGCCCATCCTGTACAAATATCCCTTACCAGTTAATAGCAGCACACAAATGTGGAGTCTGTGAAAGGATAAACCAGGGTTCTCTTAGCTACATCACATCATTCCAGACCAGTGTGAAAGCATGGCTTATGTACATGGGGAGTTCCCTTTTTGAAGTCAGCAAATCAATGAATTGCCAGGACAGGCTGCAAATGTCTTAATCACGGCAAGACATTCTTCCATTTCCATTGACCATTATACTGCTCGTTTAAACACAAACTGACCTAGAGCTTGTCAACACAAGGAAGTTACTTCTTAGGAAGGAAGAAAGTTAATTTACAACTGAGTACTAATTTTCTGTACATTCAGTGTGCATGGAATAAAGTACTGTTCGTTCAAGCTTTAAGTGAATATTTTCTCAGGATTCAATACCCCTGAAGAATATTCAGTTCAATGCAGATCAGACTTGTGAGATCTAGAGAAGACTAATCAGCTAAACACTCTGAAATACCCATTTTTAAAAAAAAGTGATTTAAAAACCTAGAATAAAAGCATAGGTTTCTTTCAAAGTTATATTTATCACCCATAGTAATCCATTCCTGATATGCCTCTGCAGCTTGCCAAACAGCTGGCAGGCTGACTGCTTGAAAATTAACTCCTAAGCAGCCTAGGCAAAGGGTCTTGCTATGTTACAGATACACAGACACACACAGGGTGCATTCTGCTGATAGTTAGACAGCTGTTAATAGAACCCTTACATCTTCAAAAGGAAAATTAATCCTTCCTGGTGTTACATTTCCTTTTCCATGCTGTGCTGCAAAATCCATTTGCCTTCTACCATCTCTTTCCTAAAATCATGATTTCTTTGTCAACTAAACTCTTCTGACTGGTCTGGCTCTTCTGTATTCAGCTTAACTGTTCTACCCATCAGCTCTTCTCTTTTCTATCCAATTTGATGTCACATCCTTTCTGACTTAACCCTGACTAGGGCAGGCAGTTAAACCTTCCTGAAACATTACACAATATGACCTATACTCAGTGGGAAGTGGATAATTTCAAGACTATGGCAGCATAGTCTGAAAATACCTCTCTTCCAGTTGTATCAGTTATCAGGACAATGGTCTGACAGCTTCAAAATACGTAGACTCAGATTTCATAGACACTTTGTACATGGGGCTGCCTTTCTGAGTCATCTGTAAGTAATAAAAGATAAAGCTTGAGCTCTCTTGCCAACACTAGGCTGCAACTAGTAAAAATTCTTAAAGAGTGCCACATAGAGCCCCTGTGATTCTGGGATTTGCATGTACATTTAGATGCAAGAAGACAGAAGAAACTTTCTTTTTTACAATGGACATGATCTGATTTCTTCTGCCAGGAAAGTCATGGTAGAGGTGAGCCCTAGGCACAGTGCAGACATCCTAACATTAAATAAAAGAAGATAGGTTTAGGTTTATTCTTTACAAAGACCCTCTATCCCCTATACCTTTACTCCTGTTAAAAAAAAACAAAAACAAAAACAAAAACAAAAACAAAAACAAAAACAAAAACAAAAACAAAAAACCCCCCCAAAACCCAAACAAAACTTAAAAAAAAAAAAACCAAAACCCCAAAATCAACACTTTGCCCAGACTAAAAAAGGGAAATTTAAAAATAATGTGAAGAGAAAGTTTCAAAGAACTTACAGGAAAAAATGAAAGTATGTTTGTCCCTTTTGCACATGCACTTTTTTTGGGCAAGGCCACTGTTTTTGAAAGCAGAGGCGGTGCAGGTGGAGTTTGGAACTGTAGGTCTTTCTTCCCTTCTCACAGAGATTTCATGTGCTGATGCACTACAGAACTCAGAGGGCAAAAAAGGCTCCACTGTAGCAGACAAAGCTGAAAATGCTGCTGTTCTTGGGTGGGATATTTTGATTATTTTTAACAGCCTTTTTTGTTGTTATTCTCACAGTGTCTGAGCAGAAGCCTGTTGAATGCTTTTTAGAATGGGTGAAGAAATGCAAAGCAAAGCAAATTATTTTTTTCTGTTTGGTGTATGTACAGAACAAAAAATGTTATGCTGTTAAATGCAAAAAAACCTTACCATCACCAAAGGTTTGGGCATCACTTAATTCAAGCTTGCCCTAAGACCTAGAACTGGACAGAACTTCTCTTACAAAGTGTATGGCTACTATTGAAACAAAAATATAGCCCTCTGTCAGTGAAGAATCATCCTGACAGATGACCTTTGTAATCAATGTACTCCTATCCCCAGCCAGAAGTCAATATCCTTCTCTATATGCGGGAATCACAGAAAAAAGCTTCACAGAATAACAGAATCAGTAGAGTTGGAAGAGACTCTCAAAAATCTTTGCAGCTCCCGGCCCTGCACAGGACCATCCCCAAGAGTCACACGATGTGCTCCAGAGCACTTCTTGAGCTCTGTCAGGCTGGTGCTGTGACTGCTTCCCTAGGGAAGAACCTTTTCCTGATATCCAGCCTAAACCTCCCCTGACAGAACTTCAGGCCATTTCCTCAGGTCCTGTCACTGTGCACCAGAGACATAAGATGAGTGTCTGCCCCTCCTCTTCCCCTCACAAGGAAGTTTTACCAGTTTCTTCCTTCATTCACGTTCAGGTGAGGCAAGTTGTACTGGTACCAAAACATCTTCACAAAACCCTTCCATTTTTTTTTTTTTTCCAGGAAGAGGATTTTGCCCTACATTCTGCAAAGTTCTAGATGACTCCAAGGGGGACACAGCTGTAAAGGCTGCTTGTACACTTTACCATAACTTTTATTAGCATGTTAGAGGCCAATTCAGAGAACTGCTTTGGTAGCAAGTGAAGAATGTCAAAAATCACTTATGAACAGAGAACCTCTACATTGTTTATTAAATAGGATCACAGTATGCAGTTCAGCAGCCAAACACAGACTTCCTGCATTCATTTGCATTCATATATTTGTTATTAATATCAGGGCTATAAAAATGTATATACTTCACCTTTCTTTTAATGCCACTGGCATCAGCAAATAGGACAATTCTAGCCAAGACCCACGTCCTGCATATCTGAACTATATCAAGCACCACATTTAAGATTCATATGTCATATTATGAGTTAGTCTAAAGGCAGGAATAATGACAGCCATGACAACTGAATAGAAAAAGGAAGAGCATACATTAAACCTACATAATGTTTCTGTGGCATGGCCACTCTACCTTCATTTCATCTATCCAGTATTTCCTTTAGGAATAGCTGAACTAATACAATGTAAACTGTGATGAGCTGTGATGATTTCACACCCATGTCAAGATGACCAAAATCAGGGGAACAAAGAGAAGGCTTGAGACTGCTTGATTAGGTCTGTATTACATTGCAGGCTCTAGGATAAATTAAAAGAGCAGAGGTTCAGCCATATGATTCAGAATTTTATTCAGGTCAACACTACAATGTCCAATTTATGTTTTCTAATGGCAATCAGAAGAAAGAAAATTACCCACACATTTCCAACTCCTAGATAGATGCCTTTATTTTCTGTTTACTACCTAGAATTCTCAGCCTGCTGGTGTTGTAAAGCCAGGTCTCAGACTCAGGCATGCTTTCAGTTACTGCTCAGTAACAGGTAACCATATAAAAAAATAAGAGAACAGCGTTTCTTACACAGAAAGAATTGTTATTTACATGCCCAGAGCATGCTCCGAAGGGAAAGTTAAATAATGAACATATGATGTAAAGCAATAATCCTGCTCTTACTGTAATAAAAATGAATGTGCTTGCTTCGGTAGGCACAGGGCTGGCCTCCACACTTGTTTTGTTACTGAAGTAGCCATGTGTTTTTCAATTGCTGTGCTGCAGAGGTTTGTTTTGTTTTGTTTTGTTTCAGTATTAAACCTCTCAATTCCTCAGCCACAGAACGGGAAGAGATTATTAAATTCAGCACAGTTCTTGAAGTCAAAAAGATTTACTTCCCCAATAGGAGGGCTTTTGTTCAGAGCACAAGGCTGTTTAGACAGTGTAGATCTGTAAGCTGTAAGGAACTGTTACTGCCAAAGAAATTAGCTTGTTCTTTGTGCCTATAAGTGTATATTACCATTTTGGCATGAAAAAAAAAAAAAGCTGCATAGTATTAATAGAAGAATTATTCAAAAAGTAAGACACATCCATAGCCAAGCCTCTGCAGTTCACTGTTATTTCAGACCTGTACAGGGCCAATGATTGTGATGACAAACCCCAAATAGTAGCTGGGCATGACCAAAAGACATTGACTATTCTTCTCTCACAATCAAATGCAAGTGCACATGTACTTGCAAGCTCTCAATCTGTAGCATCTGTGTGCACACTGCAGGACAATCTGAGCCTTTAAAGCAAATTTAAAGGGAGCTCAGCTGAGAAAAGTATCCAGATTTCTTGCATGTATAGAGAAACGTTCACCACTTAGTTTAATCATATGTTGGACATCCATTTGAAAACAAAGAAACAGAGAACTCCATTTTTCTGAGAGAGGAAAGCTTATGTTACAACAATTACCTTCCACTTACCTTCATTTTGACTTCAGATTCTTCATGATATTTTCTTTTATTTACTTCCATCCAGATGCAAAAGCATTTATTATCATCTCATTTATTACACATGATAGTTGCCACAACACATTTCATTGTTTGTACTACAGTAATGCAAAAGACTTCCAGTTAGTAGTCGTGTACTATGTAAGCACCAAAAATTAAGACAAATATTGCAGCATATAAGAATTTTTCACATACCTGAAGCACTGTATTTGCAGACTGTGAACATGTATAAAAAATTAAATCCCTTTGGCTCCATACCCAGCCTCATATATTTCATTAAATCATTTCAGAAATTTATTTATAAAACCTCAGTTACATGACTGAAGTCCTAATTTCAGCCTGGAGAGGTTAATGGGGATATTCCTGCTAGTGGGAAAAAAAAAATCTGACCAAAAAACCTCACATTTGAGATAAGAATGTGTCATTCTAGTTCTAATGCTAAATTCCTAATTCACAAAGGGAAACTGAAAATGAAGACTTGAAGATCCTAACTGCTGTGTTTACTGCACAGGACTTCTACATGAGGTATTATTGGAGTTCTTGCCTTAGTAGGCTAGATAATGAATATTCCATTAAACAGGGCTCCAATTACACTTGCAAGGAAACTGAATTGGAAATCTGTGCTATTTTTAAAGACAACACAGTTTACAATAAAATTCCAGCTCAACTGGCTTAGTTTTCAAGCTGACATGTCCAGTCTTGTCAGAAACATCATAGCGGCATGAGCTTTCTACCATCCAGTGTAAGATGTCTTTCTCAAGGACAGCTCTCTTACATTTTAAGCTGTCCATATTAGAAATGTAAAACCATCTTAAAAATCAGTAGGGGAGGAATGATGTTTGAAAGTGCTGTGTGTCTACCTGATTTTCAACACAACACTCTGAGACAGATTAGGAGATGCACTTGCCTGAAGCACAACATTTTCCACTGCTGCAGTCTGGGATTTTTAGCTACAAGTCTGAGTCACCATTGCAGTGACACAAGGAGGGACAAAGATCTAGAGGGACAAGGAGTAAGGGCAGATGAAAAGGAAGCACAAAAAATACAAACACTTACAAGCACAAACCCAGAAGGCAATCCATGACAGGCAGGGTCTTTTGAAAGAGACTGCAATACTAGCTCTGGTATGCTCCACTTCAAAAGATTGTTTTATCTACACCAATTTTAGCTTGTAATTCTGTCCTCCCAAGCATGCTGACACTTCTTGTAAAGTATGAAAACTGTTTCTTCACTGGTATGCATGCAAGTCCACAGCTACTACAAAATTCAATAGACAATAAAATTGTGTGAATAATTGTAAATTAGACAATCTCATTATCCCACTAGGGACACAAATATTACAGCTTTGGTAAGCTTTGTATTCATGAGGAAGTCAGAAGATTCACTTTTATATTTAATGGGCCCCTAGACAGCTCAGTACTTAGTAAACAGCAATTGTGCAGTTTCCCTTAAATATCTCTGAAGTGAAAGAAAACAAATGCAGGTGGAAAAATCTATGTCAACAGCTGTGGGCAATGCAAGGGGAGGGGAAAACAACATCAAAGACTGTAAAGCTGATAGAATGGTTACATTCCTGCCACCTCCCTTCGTTTCCTATAGCAAATCAAAATATTCCTCCTCATTGTATTTGTGCCTTTTTGAGCTTAGGGATGACCAGTAAACATCTTCGTCCAGCAACCTGGTAACAACAGAGGAGAGAGAGAGAGAGTGAGAGAGAGAGAGAGAGAGGGAGAAGAAAGTTTGTAAGGGGACAATGGGTGGAATTCCAGTGAAAAATACACCAAAAAAAAAAAAAAACACCCAAAAACCACAAGAGTGAGAGAAAACACCATGAGCATTTACAGCAAATCACAAAGTTGCTTCTGAGAGTGAGGAGACATTCTTCCTCTTTACTGCTTCACTTTACATTGCTGTCAAAATATCATGGTTTCTGCGAGTGTATGCCACAGCTTAAACAGCTAAATAGGACCAATCTGTACCTCATAGAAAGAATAAAAATATTCATTAATTTCGATTGGAAGTGTTTAATGACTAACTGTACTTACATTTCTTTCATGGAGTGATATACAAAAACCGTGAATGTGTATTATGTTACAAATGGTTGCATAAAATTTTCTTCAGTTTGGTCTCTTCTAGACCAAAGGGGGATTGCTGTGTTGTGCTTTGAGAACTTATCCTTCTCTTACAACTTCTGAAAAAGAAAAAATAATTAGTGTCAGAAACACCTACAAACACTCCTGAAACTGAGCTAGAAGTCCCCATAGATAATCCGTATCTTCAGTTCACAGGCCACTTAGGATCACCTTTACTATTCTTTATAGCATTGTCCTTGAAACATAGGTAGGAACAGCCATGTTGTAACTACATACAACACAAAAGAACAAACTATTCACCTGATATTCCTAGCCAATGACTACAGGGTAATTTTATGGAATTAATGCAAAAGGCCAAATTGAGACTGGGTAAGTTTTACCTAGAGGAAGCATGTATTTAAACCTCGTCAAGCACAAAAACCCAGCTGCAGGATTCATGTCTGCTCTCAGTAAACACATTACAGTGTACTTATTTTAGCTCTTTTAAAAATTGCTCTGTGTGCCTCATCGTTGTGGTTTTAACACTGTAGAGATATCCAGCTCTTACAAAGCAAGCAAACATCTCCATTCACTTCTAGAAAGACCTCAGAATAGTATTCTTTGTGCTGTTTTCTCCATCTTATACTGCAAGTTCAGAAAAGAATGGTTTGGTGTCGGCCTGGAGGTTTTGTAAGTCTCTTTTGAACACTTTTGGTTGATCCAAGATCAAAATTCTCAGCAGAACTAATCCTTTCATGCTAAAATCCATACAGTGCTGCTGAAAGCTTTGTGCCCAACAGAAGACTCATTCAGGCAGCGTTTCCACTGGGACTACTGAAAATTACTTTGCAAGGTAATTGTGGTGCAGGACGGGCTTGCGTTACGATTTTGCTAGCAGCGTTTAAAGGAAATGCACAAGTACAGTTTACAGGATCCGAGGCGCTCTGCAGAAGTGGAAAGCGAGCGGCGCAGGCGGCGCACGCCCTGCGGCAGTGACCGGCAGTAACCCCGCTCTCAGCCACCCTCGACGAGAAGCGAAAACACTCCCTCCCCTTGCCAGCGCTTGGGATGAGCAAGCTCCAGGGTATCCACAGTGCGAGTCCCGCGAACACATAACCTCTCGGCTGCAAAATAGGAGGTGATCGTGGGAGCCGAGTGGGAGCCCAGCTGACGAATATGACACGCACCGGCTCCTGCTAGGGGAGAGTCCGCGCCCCTGCTTAAGTGACAAAGGCTGAGGGGGAAAGGCTGAGGGCCTGGGGGGCAGCAGAGGGGCTCGGGGTGTGCGGCCGGGGGAGCAGGCTGCGGGAGCGCGGCAGTGCTCGGGCCTCGGGCAGCCTGACCGGCAGTAACCCCGCCGCAAGCGCCGCCGCCAAGTAGGTGAAAAGTAACTCGGAGTCATCGCCCGCGGGAAGCGCTTGCCCCGCCCCGCCTGTCCCGCAGGGACGGGGGGGCTGCCCGGGGCGGGGGCAGGAAATGCGGGGGG
>VYXF01012907.1:47127-86058 GCA_013397295.1 Polioptila caerulea | reverse complement strand
GGTTGGTACGTGCGTTTGCTGGGGAGAAAGAGGTGGGAGGGCCAGAGCCCCGTGCCTGCCCTTTCCTACCCCCTGGAAAAGCATTCCTTCCCTCATGCAGCTGGGATGGAGGCGAGGGGGGCAAAGGCAGCCGTGTGGACAAAGGGAAGCCCGGCTCTGCTTCCGCCGAGCTCCCGGCAGCGCCCCGCTCTCGGGAGGCCTGTCGGTGCTGCGGGCACGGAAGGNCGCCGAGCCGGGAACCAGCGGCGGCCGCCTTTCCTTTATGAGCCACTCTCTGTAGGCCTTTATTACTAGCAGTAAGGCTGTATTTAGTAACTTTAATATGTTATTGGTTTTTGAACAGATTTTCATCCTTGAGGTGACAGAGACAAGGCAAACGGCGTCTCTTTAGACTTACTTTTTAGTTGTTTATGATCTCCCTTAAGGAGCTTTGGGTAATTCGTGTTGCTGCTAACCCAGACAGGCTCTGACCTCCATGATAGTTTCCAGCATGTGAAAAAGAGTCATCAGCTCTCATATACATAGAGTAGTGTGCATATGTATGATTTATGGGTATAATCAGCATCTTAGGTGCTAGACTCCATAGTCCTGAGCATCTTCCCGGTGGACTGTGGTTAGGGACCGAAAACCATTCTGGGGAGAGGGCTGCCCCGGAGCAGCTGCTGCGCTGTCGCAGGGCCAGCCAGCAGAGGTGTGACCGGGGCGACGCAGCATCCTGCCCGGGGCAGGACCGGAGCGCTCCAGCTGGGCAGCTGCCTGTTCTGTAAACAGCCACACAAGGAACTTAAAATCCCACAGGGACGCTAATAAATCTCTACGGGTTTTTTTTTTTGCTGTCTTCCTTCATGCAGCGCTGTAGGGGGCATTTGTTTTGTAAAACATTAGGAAAGTGGCTACTGTCAATAGTGGCACTGCACAGGTGCTGTAATAGAGGCAGGCTTGCATCATTGCACAGTCTGTCTTCAATCTCCTCTCCCTCCTCTGGAATTTAATTCCTACTAAGTATGAATAACTTACTGCAGCTATTTCAAGCTTCAAATGGTACCACAGTTTACAGAGCACAAAGAGCACTGGTATTTACTATTTTCTGAGCTTTGGGTATGTCAAGAGACAGGAGATAGACATTATTACACCCAAACAAAAATACATTGCCAGGAATCCTGCAGGTACTTAATAGCTGTACATAAAGCTATATGAGTGAAAATTTTGGTGGGTTTATCCTACATCACCTCTTCTGCCCTTTGTAAACACAACATATAAGCGATTTTTCGGCAGATTTCACCTTGAAACATGCATTTGACTGCATATTAGGCCTTTGCCTGATTTAACTATCTGTCTTAAACAGAATAGGTGTGGTGACAGTAACAACATGTAGAAAACATCATGCCATTACTCAACACAGTAGGTTTCTAAACCTGTGTATCAATTACATCTACATAAATTCGTTCCATCTTCTGCTTTCAGTGTAGAGAGATCATGTACTTTTTTCAAAGGCTGACATGTCAGTGTTTCTTCTATAATAACATTGGCTGCACACTTGGCTTTTCTTGTTCCTGGGTCTACTAGTCTTCTTTGCAGATGCCTCAGAAACTATTGTTCCAGGTACTATGCCAGTCCTAAGGAAGAGAAATGTGTTTAACCTCACAGAACAAAGTACTCTCCCACAGTATGAACATGCTGAAACAAAACACAGCTGCCCAGAGGACAGCACAGGGGGGCTGCAAGTATATTACAGTAGAGGAGGAAAAATAAAGCTAGTATGAACCTTCAAATTGTTCAGGAAAAAATGTATTATTTCAAAATCCTTCATGTTTGTCCAGGCATTTGGACAATGGTATTCCTAAAAGCATACCGTTTCTGTCTTACAGCACCCTCAGAAGTGCTAGATATCTCACAGAACAATTTGAAAGTCAGTTGTGGCTTGAAGTGTTTACAATCCATTTTCCTTAAACTTGAGCAGGTTTAAGTTTAAATTCAGTCCAAAGTGGTAAACAGCAGACATTTCATTTCAGAATGCTGGTTCAGAATTGGGTTTACAGAAAATTTCTCAGAGTGTGTGGTTAGATTTTTTACAATAAGAGTGGAGTTGATCTCACCCAATTTACTCCTGAAAATCTGTTATTAGGAATTGAAGTTTACCAGTTGGATGCCAGTAAAGTTGCAATCTAACTTTACTGTTAGGATCTGTTACCCCTGTTACACAGCTGAAGCTTGGCCTGACCTCTGCCGTTAAAATTGGACCCTCCAGTAAGTATGTTTAGTTAAAGCACAGCTTTGTTTTCATGGCCTTAAGATGGATCATGCCTCATTGCAACTAAAATGTCGTGCTGCTGATTTTGCCTTCTGTCAAACTTACTTTTTCCTGCCGTGGCTTTTCCCACTGTTTTGACTTTTGGAAGGCCACTGGAACATAAGGATGATCTACTCACATGCTCATCCTTTATGCTGACAACTGAATCAGGCAGTCACAGAAGAACTTTTGGAAAAGCATGAGAGAGGAAGGTAAGCATGCAAGAGAGTCACAGAATGGAAATGAAATACAGGCCTCAGTTCACTTCTGGCAGTTTTAAAGTGCTATATTTTAGGCCTAGATCTTCATGCCCTGTTGAGCTCTCCTCACTGCATTATGAGAAAAGAGGGTGCAGCTCTTTTCATATCCCCCCAACCACACAGCTGCCTAGTGCTCAGTGGGGATTGAGCTGCATGGGAAATCTGGTGGTTTCATTTCTCTGGAGCTTTTTAGTGCTGAGTTGTTAAAAAAATCTGTCCTACATAGTGTAAATGTATTCTGCAACACAGCACATTATTCTTGATGAAGTCATATGGATGCTAGGCTGAAAATTTGCCTTTAATTTGCCCTGAGTATACCGCCTGCTTTCAAACACAAGGTGAATGACTTATTGTAACCCCAGATTGGTTTCAACACCAAGTGATTAAGCCGTGACATCGAGACAAAGTAAATTAAGGAAGTGGTTTCATAGAACAGGCTGACACATGACAAGCACAGAACTAATTCTGTAGCAAAAGAGGGGTGAGTCATGCATCTGCTACATGTGCTTTGGTTAAATTCTTGCGGATCTGTATCTCTTGTACATATAAAAACATGAAGAAAGGGGCTAAGCTTTCACATCATGCTTGTGTATAACAGTGCTTCTGTAGCAGTATATATTTCCAAACATTTCTCTCTACTGAGGTAGCAAATGAAATTGAATGTCCCTCTTACTTTACAGGAGTTATTACTTTCCGCTCTACTGCTGCTTTCTCATCCCAGCTCCCTTTTGTTTAGAGAGCTGTATGTCCAAAATCATGACAAGCTTGCAGTGGCTCAGCAGGCTAACACTTTTCTTTAAGGGTCATCTCTCATATCCCAGAACTTACACGGATTCCTTATCTTTTATAGTTTAAAAAAATGAGAACCAGATTCCAAAACCACACCCTGGTCAGCTCAGGGGAGCAGGTTCACCATCATTAGTTGACAGATTTAACCCATATCCCCACTGAACTGCTGATGAAAGAAGAAAGGTAGGTAGAGGTAGTTCCATTCTGCAGAGATGCAAAACTCTCATCTTGTTGTTTGTTATGAAAAGATGAAGTCTGACTGATACAAATAGGTGAGCACTGCACTTCATATTCCTCCGTCTACCCCCAGTCTGTGCTTGCTGAGACAATCATCTCATCTCAAGTGAGTGCAGTGTAGAAGGGGATTATGATACCCACTGACTAAATATCTCTTGGAGGCATCTGCTTTTTTCCTTTTTTTTTTCTTTTTTTTTTTTTTTTTAATGTACAGCGTTCCTAGTACTGCAGCTACATGGGCATATACCATGACACTTTAGATAAGGAAAAGACTGGAATGCAAGTGACCAAACTAAAGGAAATGACAGTGTTAGGTAAAATGTCTCTATTGCCCTGATTTTGCTTCTTCCAGATGCCTGCTCACCTTAGCATTACTCAGGAAACAAGTCAAGGAAGCATGTCTCTACCTTTTCCCTGAAGTATTTGTACCATAATTGCAGCTGCTGTGTTAGATTACCTTCAGTTTATACCAGAATGTCCTGTCAGACAGTCACAAAATGTGCTCTATAAAGGATCACTGCACACTGAGAATTCTGCAGTTCCCTGACCTTCACATACTTGCTGCACTAGAAGCAGCTGTACTTCTCATTGATCTAGCATGCGAGTATCCACTCTGCTGTAACCACTCCTCACATTTTACATGTCTGATCTTTCCAAATTCTTCCCCGAAGACCGTGAGATTGCATTTGCACTGGAAGCACTTGCTTTTACTGAATGGACTTAGCCTTTCCTCATCCCTCCTTAGCAAAACCCCCAGGTTTTTTTGCTGCTTTTAAATAGATTGACACTGAGCTTCTATTGGTTCTACCTATTGTCCCTGTTGGCAGGCTGTTGTTGCACAAGGCACACACTGCTCTTGTGCACACTTAGGATATTTCTCTTTCTTAACTCAGCGGTCTCCTGTTTTTACATATCCTCTGTGTTCTGCTGTTAAAGAACTTCCTCAATTTCAGCCTAGAAGTGGCTGCATTCTGCTGGGTGATAAAGCAGTCTGCTGCATTTGTGTAATAGCTATGAACTGAAGTAACCCCAATGGAGAACTCTTTCATTATTGTGAACGCTGGAAGAGACCACACAGCAGAACCAGATCTTCCCGCCCTGAGTCACAAAAAAAAAAGGGAAATGCAAAATCCTGTTTTCAGCATTAAACAGCCAAAAAAGGCATCTAATTTGCAAGGTAATACATGCTAGAGGGGACAAGGGACAGCTGGGTTCTGAAACACGCTGGCATCATTTTGGAACTAACGATCTAGTTGTTAGATGCAAATGTAAGGAATTTTCCAGGGATGGAAGAGCCAAATTTTAAAAGCTATTTCAGTGTTATGGAAAATCTCGCAAAGAGCTTATCGGCCTCTTCAGACTCTTAAGCACTCTGTGCTTCCTCGCAGAGACACATATGTTTCTCCAGCCTGGATATGGAGATACTCTGGCAAATGTGTTCCTGTAGTTCTCCCTAGTGTTCTAGCAGTACCATGTCATGATGCTCCTCTTGAGAGTGCTTTCAGTAAAATTTGACCAGAGTTGCAGGGAGCAAACAAACAGGACTTCACTGACACAACAACATGTAGGATTGCATTTGCCTGTAAAGGCTGTGAGTGTCTTAAAGGCTCTCCTCCACAATGAAATCCAAAACTAGTTAGGAGCCCAAGGCTTTTGAAGCTCCTCCTTTGCAATAGCAACAAACCAGGTATGAACAGAAGGGCTTTTAAATATGAATGTTCATGTAATGTCACCTCAGGCAGAATTTTAGCCCTAAATTTACTGACTGCATTTTCTAATAACAGTCGTGATGAAGGCAGAGACTTACCAAATCAAAGTAATAGCTGTTCCCTTTGGAGTTTTTTTTTCTCACTGTGTGATTTTGCAAACAAACTAGAAGGACAGCCTTTTGAAAACTAAACAGGATTTGTGGAGAGAACTGTTTAGAGAAAGCTCAGTTGCTTTGCTGGGCAGAGTGATTCCACAGACTGAAGGCACCCTGCAGCCAGCTGCCTGATCCTTGTTTAGGAATTAAAAGCTGTTTCTCTCAAGTTCAAGAGTGCAACAGTCACAGGCCTTGCCTTAATTATTTTGAGATCGAGGCTAAACTTGAGTTCAAAGACCCTAAACTCACAATGTGAAGAGAAGTCGAATTCAAACAACCATGGCATACTGTCTCCAGAAGAGGATGAGACTGGTTTTACCTGCTAGACTTATATATGCCATCCCAGTCATTTGACCTATATCCTTGCCCTCACTTCAGCCAAACACTCTCCTTCAAGTTCCAAACCCCCTTGCTTTAAATGGTGCAAGGACAATATCCAGTTGTCCAAACATCTGAGTGCACCCCTGAATGCCTTTACACACTGGTGAATGTTGGAAAGGGAAGAGCCATAAAGATTTGCCTGTCAGCCAAGGGTGGGTTGATGGCATGCTGTTGCAACTTGGCTGTGAAGGAGCCCCCTGTACCCTTCAGCCTGGGCTGCATGGGTACATCTGGCCATTGCTGCTGGGTTTTATAATTAAATAAACATTTCAATCACTGATAGAGAATCAGGAGGTTGGAACAGGGAGAGTGGTACAAACATCTCTTATACTGTCCCAGTGAGGAGATGAGTAGTTAGTCTCTTTATTCCAAACAAAGCAAATGTATTCAAAACCCAAGTAACTGCTAGCAAAGATAAGGGAGGGTTTGGCCCTTGCTGCAGTCCCTCGATACTTTCCTATGCTATGTATATGCATTGTGGGATTGCAGCATGCACTAAAACCTTCCTTTCTCCAACATAACCCTTCACAGCTGCCAGCACAGAAGCATGCCAAAACAGGGCCAGAGCCTCTAGCCACATATCAAGGAGGGCAGAAAAGGGCCACTTAACCATAAAGTCCAGAGCTGCCTTGAGCAACAAGTTCCCATGGATTTGTGCTTTTTCTCTTCTGCCCCACCATGAGCTTGGCTTATTTCACGAGTCTCAAGCACATAAATAGGTTTGCCCAACACACAGATACAATTCTTTGAATGTCCATGAATATTAAATAAAAAGAATAGATTATAATAATTTCCTTCTCCTGAATAAATGAGTCAGTCCCCTAAAGCAAATTCCTATCACTCTTCATGTCTGGTTGCATTTATCTAAACATAATATCTGCAGCACTTACCATGTGCACATCATTATTCAGGGAGATTCGTTAAAATGAAATTCCATCTATTAGTGTCAGCCTCATTGACCTGATGTATGTCTATCATGGCTCGTTAATCACATATTAAAGACATGTGGGTGCGGTCAAGTTTAGTCCAGGAGCAGGTTCTACTTCAGCGGGTTTGAATGTCACCTCCCTTTGGGTTCATTTATTTCCAGAGGAAAGAAACAGCTTAGGCTTTTCAGGAAGTTTCATTATCTTTCACATTTTGCCCTTCACTTCATCTAAGTTTCAGTCATCCCTCCTCTTCCTGTTAAAAATGTGCTTTTACTGAAGTCACGGTTCGCGGCATCAGCCAGAAGGAGCTCTAGAGATGTGGCGTTTTTGGCAGTCCAACAGTGTTGCTTCTGTGAAAAATAATGGGCTCCTGAGCGCAGCTTCTGCACGTTTTCTGTCCTTAACCTTCAGAAGTGATTGTTATATTTGAAAGTTTTATTCAGAGTCTTCAGAACTTCTTGGGTGCAGTGGTGACAGGGGTGAGGGTGAGGGAGCAGGTGGCATGAATGCCATAGATTAGTTTTACGAATAATTTATATTTGCATATTTGTTGGAGTCACATGTTCTGTTGGAGAGCTTCTGCCATTAAGCAACAAGAACATGTGTCTCAGATCTGAAACGACTTGAAAACCTGATTTTTGGCTCACACAGATTTGTGCTCATTATAACAGATATTATAACAGATTCTTGATTTTATACACTTATAGGGCATTAAAGTAAGTTCATCCATGTCGATTAAGAGTAAGCAGGCCTACATATATTCTGTGAGAATAGTTTAGACTACTTGTATCATCCAGCTTTTAATTTTCTATTGTAAGAAATAAATCATAGTTTTTGCAAGTACTTACACTATGAAAATCTAACTGTGAGACTGTTTGTGGGAAGTGTTGCAAAACAGGCTGTGAATGTGTCAAAGATTAGTTTTTCTTTGACCCTGAAGGCACATTTCTGGAATTCTCCTTTATCCTGGCTATTAATTCACCTCTGGTGTTTCAGGAGACAAGATTTAGGAACATGAGGGTAAGTCAAAATATAGAGCACAGAACTGCATGTCTTGAGAACCCAAAGGCTCCATGGATATCACTTCAGTGCCTTATCTTTCCTCACACATGTTTTTGCTATCCAACCCATCTCCTCTCATAGGACTGGCCCTATCTTATTATTCTAAACAGCAGCGAGCACCATGAGGGTTTTATTTAATGGACTTCCCTATACAGGCCTATAAACAGAGGATATTTATAATCATACAGACATTTATTTACAAGTTCTGTAGGAATAGTTTTATTATTGTTTTTGATCAATGCCAGACAGAAAATACTACTGAGTCTAACTTCATCTAGATGTTCCACAGAAACAGATGCCATTAAGATAGACAAGAATTAAAAACTTTTTAGTATTGCTAGTAACCCTAAATAATAAAAGAAATAATTCTATTCAGTCTTTTTCTAGTTGTGTATAACATTTTATGAAAAATTAATAAACAGAATGTTTAGGATGAAGACATGTTTTCATTTATGGACCTATTTCTCATTCAGTGTTTTGGCCATAATACTGATTCATGAAAATCAAAGTAATAATCCCTGCACAATGCTTCAAAAATGCATGCACATAGTACCTGGAAAACAGAATTCAGAATGTAGTGGCAACTAAATGGAGAACTGAGGAAACTCTGAGTGACAGAGCCAGTACCAAAGAGAAGTATACAGGTACCTTATCACTGTCTACAGCTCCCTGAAGGGTGGTTGTGGTCAGGTGGGGGTCGGTCTTTTCTTCCAGGCAGCAACTGACAGAATGGGAGGACGAAGTCTTAAGCTGCACCAGAGGAAGTTTAGGCTGGATATTAGGAAGAAGTTTTTCATGGAAAGAGTGATAAAGTATTGGAATGGTCTGCCTGAGGAAGTGGTGGAGTCACCATCCCTGGATGTATTTAAGAAAAGACTGGATGTGGCACGCGGTGCCATGGTCTAGTTGAGGTGTTAGGGCATGGGTTGGACTCTATGATCTTGGAGGTCTCTTCCAACTTAGTCACTCTGTGATTCTGTGATTTGTACCTTACATGTTCCAGGGAGTCTTCCTTCATAATTCTTTACAGGGAAGAAAGCTATAATGGAAATCAGGAAGAGTCATGTGAGAGGTTATTGTGATAATATTGAGTATATGTAAAATTACTTCCTTTGTTGTCACATCAACCAAATCAAAGTTGCATTTGTCAGCCACCAAGAGATTAAAGATCTTCTTCCTATATCTAAGGAGTTTAGTCTGGAGTTCCAGGAGTGCACAGGGAGTCTCAACATAGCTTTTCCTTGCCACATAGTTGAGGTTACCAACAGGTAAATCCAGGTATAATATGAAATTCTGTTAAGGAGTCATGCTTAACCCATGCTACACTCAAAATCCTATATGAAAAAGTAAATACACCTTATATACATATATACATAAGGATTTATCAATCGTATAAATGAACCTTAATAGGCTAATTAAAAAACTATTGTCAATCCATGTCTAATTATTGCCGCAAAAAAGAAAAATAAGACTGCAATAAGGAGAAAATTCTCCATAATAATAGTTTAAAATGTTGAACATTTATATATAATACATTTATAATAATAACACAATATAATAATATAACAATGTTATAATACATTTATTATGTATTATAATTTTTTATGTTTCCAACTTTCTATCCTTTTCCCTGGTATTACACTTTCTATTGCTTCTCTGGGGTCCTACTGTTCCACTTAGCTGGAGGAGAACAGAAGGAGTAAATCATCAGCATTCAAATTCCTCTGCTGTGTTGATTTTGATTTCTCTTTCCTAATCTCCTTCTTTTTTTGGTTTTTTTTTTCCCCACATAAATGTTTTATATGATACTTTCACACCTTATTCTTTGCTCCTGGTCAACAATTCCATATTAAATTGGAGCTTTACTTGTTCTATGTGCATTAAATACTCATAATTTTTTCACTCTTCTAGTTGAGCAAAGAGCTTTTCCCACCTCCAGGTCTCTGTTTCTTTAATTGGTCATTGGTGGCCTGGTATGTTCAGTAGCAGCCTATGCCCTAGCTCTTATCATTCCATGCCCGTACCCTTCCACTGCATCCTGTGTACCTCCTTGTCAAGGCCTCTTCTCATATACCAGGCCAGCCTGTTACTGTTCTGTATGGCATCACTGTGAGTAAAGTTATATCTTTCTTTGCCCAGAACTGTGTCATAGTGCTACTGATAGTGAAACCCAGAAAAGAAAACTTCAGCGTAATAATGACGAACTATGACAACAAAATTGCTAGAAATCCATACTGAGACCATAAATACCAGAAAATTCTACAGTAATTTTGGTGCAGGATTCCATGCTCAAAGCTAAAGAGGGATCAGCATACAGGATCATAGAATCTCCTGTGTTGGAGGGGACCTGTGAGCATCATGGAGTCCAACTCCTGGCCCTGCACAGGACACCCCAAGAGTCACACCATGTGCCTGAGGGTGTTTTCCACTGTTTCTTGAACTCTGTCAGGCTTGGTGCTATAACTTCCCTGGAGAGCCTGTTCCAGTGCCCAACCACTCGCTGGGTGAAGAACCTTTTCTTGATATACAGCCTAAAGCTCTCCTGACACAGCTTCAGGCCATACTCAGCCCCAGACTTTAGCTGTATGAACACCCAGCACATGAGCCCTTTGTCATACTGCTCTGCAGAATTTATGAAGCAATATAGATTGATGAAATTTTTACAGCTTCTTTAGGAAAAAGAGAAAATAAAAAATATCACAACCATCACAAAATTCAGCATCTTCCATAAAGGTGATATTTCTACATGAATTATTGTGCATGGCATGGTGTATTATGTGATGTTCTAAACTGGGGGTCGTTCTTTCAATTCATATAAAGGAATAATATGAGGAAAACCTGTTACAAATAGAGACAAAGCTTAGGAATTTTTTTTTTTCTTTTTAAGCTTTGTCTTTTACCTGTTAGTCATTAATATTCCTATTATACCTTAATTAATATTCCTTTTATTCCTCAATTTACGATCTAAGGAGATTTTGGTCTGTCTCTAAAAAGTAAACATTTAGTCTGAACATATGCCAAAATTATAGCACCTTTCTTCTGTTTGACATAGATCAATGCAAACACTGCCTTATATTTTGCATTTAATATTGCTTATCAACTATTCCACTTCTTCAGTTTTAGAAGTACTGCATTTTCAATCTGCTTTTATAACTCTAAACTGAAAATTAGTATTGAATAAAATTGTAAAATATAGTACACTCACAATTTTATAACAATATTATGTGGAGAGAATAAAGAATTTATCCACAAAAACCTGGATATTCTAAATAACAAAATACAGGGCAGAAGCTAACATATTGGGAGATAATTTTTTTGTTTTTATCTATTTTTTCACCATAGAGTTTACCATTATATTATTTGGCCATCTCTATTAAAAGACAATTATATAATAACAGAAAAAAGCAATTATTTTTAATCAGGCTAATTATTCATTTGACTGAGAATAGTAAGATCAGATGAACATTCACTTTGTATCTACATGTTAAAGATAAATCATTCTGCAAGTCATCCGTGGTATAATGGTGGTTACTGAATGAAAAAAAAAATCTTCTCTCTAAGGACATGTTATCATTGACTCTTCTTACTCTTTCACAATTATATCCAAGTTTTTACTCTGTCTCAAACCATTCACAGGGATGAGTCTGTCTTGAGAGTGTCGTTTTGGTAAAACCTGTAATTTTAATCATTTCTATACGTGCCATTTTAAAAGGTGAGTTGACTTTCCCATGATTATTTGATTAGAAGGAAAGAACCTGGCTCCCCTCTATCCACAAAGTCTTTAAGCAAGGGGTGGCCTCCCTGAACCCTTGAACAGGCTGTGCAGTTCTTGCACAACACATAGTAATATATTGCACAGGTGGAGACTGCTGGGTGTCCAGGCCCACACACAATGCATGAAATGAGCCAAGAAGTGTTTCTGTGAGTTTTCAATTGCCTTGAGATCCGTAGGCTAACCCATCCTACCTCCACCTATAGTAGCCTAATCAGCTGCTGGTGATCAGTATTATCATCTGCCTGTGAACAACCCTGGAAAACTCTGCCTCCTTGATCCTCCATGGCTGGTTCTGTGTTCCTTCTCTTTCTCCACCATATGAAAGCTGTTTTGTTGCTCATGTAGCCAGGAGGCTAGGTAACCCTTGCTTTCAGCTTCTATTAATGTGAATATCTGCAATATTTTTGTGTTTATAAATCATCCCCTCTAAAACTCTATTCATCTAGTAACTGTTCCCTTATTTCCTCTTTCCAGAAAGATATCTGGGATAACTCTATGCTGCTGCTAATGTAGGCTGAATTGCTCAGCTGCCTAGCCAGTTCGTTTTCCTGATTCCTTGATGTCTCTATTAAATAAATGTTAATTTACGTAATCTTATGGAGTTTAGATTTGTTTGGTTTTGGTCTTAGTCAGGTTTTTTTTCCTTTGATTTTTTGGTTTTGTTGTTGGGTTTTTATTTCTGTTTTTTTTTCTTCCTCAAGATAGAAAACTAATTCCCTCTTATATAACATGTAAGTGTAATTTTGAAGGTAGCTCATTCTATTCAAAAGCCAGTCTGGGTAAGACAACATCAGGTTTGCCATATGTACTCTTTTTGTCATATCCAAGAAGGTTTTGCATGTTCAAAACAGCTGTACATGCACTTACTCTGCTTAAGGCATGCAACATACCATTTCAGTGGCAAGTAAGAAAATACTGTGCTGCCAGGCCGGAGAAACACTGACTGCTGTAGAAAGCAGTATCTGCCTTATGCCTACAGGGCACTGCACCACTGCAGTGTGGATATAAACCCTTGGTCTAGAATCCTCAACAACTGTGAACATAACTCCACATCACTTGATCTGAAGGCCAGGAGCTGGATGCAGCTAGCAAGGAGGAACAGCCAATAACCCTCCCCGTTATCAACTGACTTGACACTTCATCAAGCTTATCTTAGTACTGAACTTAGACAGTAACCTCAAATGCTTTTGTAATAAAGTCAGTGGAACACTGAGCTATGTGTTGTGCTGTAGAATCTGCTTGAAGAGGAAATGGAAGTCTCAGAGCTTAAACCCTACCCTGGGTAAAACAATCTCAGGTCTCAACCCAATCCTATGCAGGAAAAAAAGGGAACTTGTTCTCTCGTTTTACTCTGAAGTTTGTTTGCTGAAGCAAAGTGGAAGCAGTAAGACTCAAAGCACATTTCTCAATTGTAATTTTCTTTTGATATTGTATTTCTGCACTTATTGAGGTGGTACATATAGAGATGAAACTGTAGCTTCTACTATCAATGTTTTGGTGTCTGTAGTCTCCTGGGTCTCCTAGCTGTAGCTTTAGTGTGGAATGACCTAGGGTATTAGTCTGGTCAGAATACGGTTTATTCCAGTGACAAATAAAAATAATGTAACTCTTTCTTTGCCACTGTACCAGTCAGTTCAGATCAGAATTTTGAAGGCCTCCAAGTCTGTGTGTTAACAGAAGCACATAAGGATGGTTGCACCAGTAAGATCAGAGCTCCATCTCACTCAGTGTCTGGTGACATCTCAGCCCAAGGTTAAATGTAAAATGAAGGTAAGCATACAGTGGTACTTCCTTGGGACAAACTCTCAGATAGCAGTGACCTAAAACTCAGAGATGTCAGGGTCTCCATAAGATTAGGGAAAAAAAATAAATAAAGAGAAAAGAAGATTTTAAGGTAATACTTTAAAACCAGAAGATCCTCACTGGCTTGATGGCTGAATTTAAAATGTACCTAGACCTCTACTACTGACAGCACACACTGCAATAATAATTCCTCCCAACATATTGCTCCTACAAGAGGAAGTGGGTTTTTTGCAGGGATTTATGGACTACACTTGTAATGTCAAGGAGAATAACCTGGCCCTGGAGTGAAGTTATTGAAAATATTTTTAAAAAGCATATTTACATGAAGACAAAAGAGTATGCCAGGTCTGGTTTGAAATAAAGACCTGTACTGTATTAAAAAGTCTTTATCAGCTCTGTGATAACTTATTTGCAGAGTGCAAGGAAGGTTTATTTATGGCTGCCTTCCAGGACTCAAGTTCATGTGTTGGCCTGCAGTAAGGTGTGTCAAGTAGGTCTGAATGAAAGACTCAGTCTAGAGAGACAGACCCTGCTCTGAGGTGCAGGGTTATTACTTGGTAATGGATAACTCATTATTCAGTCTACATCAGATCAATTTCCATCAAAGCATCAAAGAAAAAAAATTTTCAATCTCTCTGTGATTTATTTTTACTTTTCTAAAGGATGATTAATGAAACAGTGATTAACAATACCAGCACAGACATACACAGCAGGACTGTAGCTAATGATGTTCACTTTACCAGAGTTTTTGGTTTCAGTGATATTCTATTCTATTTAGTTCACAGGTCTCTAACGCTTTCTCTATCAAAACAGCTGTAAATATCTTCAGAAAAAAAGTATGAGTGAAAACTGACTGCCACTCAAAAGAATCCTATTTTCCCTTTGATGACTGCATGTAATCTAGATCTCCTACAGCGTTCTTCATCCACATATCTCAAGGTGTTTTTTAAAAGAGACTGTAAACATTGCCTTCATTTCATCAAAAGAGGCTTGACCATGGAAGGAAGTGTTCAAGGTTGCAGTGAAAGTAGTGGTAGGGACAGAAACCAGACTTCTCTCTTCTAAGCTAGGGAAAGTAAGTAGTGAAATTTTTGTTTAATGTTCACACCAAAAACTGAGGAAATAATCACACTGGTTCAATCCAAACCAAAATTCATGCTGGTAAGTTAGCAAATTAATGTTGAAATGCAAAGTACAAGTTGCAACATTTGCTGTTGTTTTTCTAGCCAAAGCATTTCCTCAAACTCAACCCAGATTTGGAAGCCTTTTCCATTTTCTACTTTATGACCATAATTACTTTTGCCAATACTTAGAGAGAGCTCCAGTTCAGAGTGTTACCTGGCCACAGTGCAAGTATAACATCACAGATACAAGTGCTAAAGGAGAAACCTGAACATCTGTCTCTTTCAAAGGACAATCAATAAAAGTACTAGATATTGTAATACTTTGATACAAAGAGAAAGTGGACTAGATCTTCCATAAAAGCAAGTTTTCTGGAAAGAGCAGAAGAACAAGAAATGTGCCAGAAGAGCACGATGCATTCAAAGAAGGTGCCTACAGACACCACAATGAAAACTGTACCACCACAAAAGATGTGAAGTATCAACAATGCAACTGCATCATATACAAACTTGTAGGTACAGCTACAAATATATCAATGTGCATTAATTCAGTATCTTGTCTCAGACTAGCCAAAGACATGAGTTTAGGAAAAAGACACAAAAACAGGGCATTCATAGAAACTTTTTTGCTGATACAATATGGTCTTTCAATGATTTGAGGTTTAAGAATAACCTGTATCCTCACCTTTGTGTTTAATAGTCCATGATGGATTTCCATTAATTCATCTTATGAAATTTAAACAAATTGCTGTCAGCACTTAGGGGTGATGCAGCGTGACCATTATGTGACATGTGCACACACTGCACTGCCAAATCTTCATATTGTTGTCCCAAATATGGGTTCTTTCACATGGTGTACTAGAAGCTGATCCACACACAGAGTCAAAATATTTATTTCATCTCTGTGCAGAGATGAGTTCTTGGTGATAAATCGGCAAAGCTGGCACACTTTCTTTTATATGCTTTGAACAGTGAAACATTGACATTTCCCATATACATAACAACCTGAAACCATAGTCACTGACTTTTCATTCTCTTGTCCCTGCAGAAAGGTACACTGCACACTTATTTTACTGCATGTGCTCTGTAAGGAGGAGGCTTAGGCGAGTAAGAGGCAATCATGTGGTGGGTATTACATTATTTAGTGACCAAGGCTAACACAAAGTCCCCTTCTTTGGCTTTATAGTTTGATTTCTAGAGTCTTCTTTTTCTTACTTCTCAGGTCATGGCCCTTGGTTCCTGAAGGTTTGGTTATTCTCTCATTTTTCATAAGCTTTTTTATTTACCCGGTACTGTGCTTCAATGAATTTTTTAGCTTTCCATGGCACCTTAGTTCAACAAAATAGAGAAGGGTTTACGCTGCTATAATCCCATGTGCTAGACACACCTTAATAAATAAAGGTATCACCCATTTTGTTGATAATATTTTAAAGCTGGGCCTTGTCGGGTAGTTCTCGTTTTCAAAACAACTCGCAATACAATGTTTCCTTGTGATCCATGTTTTGAGTAACACACGAAAGGAACTAAAAGAGTATTGTCCTGCAGGTTGTTGGAAGCTACTGATCTGTGTCTACAGCTCTTTACTGTGAACACTTCCTCTCCCCTAGCCTTGTTCCAACATAAGACAGCTGTCATCTTCTCAGCTAAGATGGGAGGAAATTATCACTACACTTTGATATGAATGCTGCCTTAATCATCTCTGATGTTGAATCCATTTCCTTACAAGCTTCCAACAAAAGGCCAAAACAATTAAAAGAAACAAATACTTATCAGATAAGTTTTTCAGTTTCAAGCTTTCAACAATCTGTCTTTGGACAAGGGAAACACTATCTACAATGGCAGGGACACTCACCTATGCAAATGTCGGAAGAAAAGATTAGTTAATCTCCTGTACTCCTAGTTTAATCCAGGATGTGGCTGACACCACTCACATTGAATACAAAATGCAGAAGCAAGCCCAGCTGTTATGCTTTTGACCTCTTTCTTATATATCAGTTATGAGATGACTGACTAAATTTTCAAACCTTTTAAATGTCTTTGAATGCTTGAGTTTGGGTTTCTTTTAAACTATGATTATAATTTTTAAGTGTAAGACGTGTTAACCAGCAAATATTTTTTGAACAAATTGTTCATGTGTCTAACTTGGCAAATTTGGACAGTGCTTTATTGGGAGAGAGGAGATAGTGTCCCAAAGATTGTATTTAAAGACAATGAAGGTTGCATAAACATATCTGATTTGTGTGTTTAAGTATCAAGACATAAATACACTGAAAATCTAAAGTCCTTTTTTAAGGCTCTGTATGTATGACAGGTTTCCAGAGCTTATGATTTCATGTAGCTGTCACTAGCCTCCTTTGGAAATGTACATACTCACATCTGGAAATCAGACTGCTTTTGCTAATTTTTTCAGCTTCAGGTCCTGGGTACTAGAGTTTTACTCATTGTTTTATATATATCATGAACACAGAGTGGTAAAGTTAAGAAAGGTGGGGGGGGGGAATCAAATTATTAAGCTATCACTGTAGGTTTTTAAAACTGATTTAAAAATTAAAACAATTTCTAATTGGTCATGGAGTCTGTTTCCTTTTCTTCAGCTTCAGTAGTGTTGTCAACTCTTAATTTTCCAGGAAAATACAAGAAGTTAGATGACTACTATTCTCAAGAAGAACTTAAGGTGAGACAACTGAGATTTTGAACAATGTTTTTATTATAACGAAGGGGCTTGTGATCCTGAAAGGGTAGGACAATGGAAAGAATGCATCTCTTTTGTTTCAAACAGTGTAACTCAGGGCATGAGCCACAATAGAAGCACAGAGTGTTGGCTTCTGTTTGCCACAGGGCCAGTCTTTCAGTGCCTAGGAAAGGACTAAGCTTCCAACCTGAGACGGTTGCTGGTTTTACTAGCATTGCATTTGGAGAGTGACAGCACTGTCGGTAATGTTTCAGCACTTGCAAAATTCTCATCTCACAAATAAAATGACCAGCAGTGATATTTGTTTCTTGCCTGCCTTTTGATCAATAAGCAGATCTGGTTCAGCCTCCCTTTGGACATAAGCATCCTCTTGCCATTGAATGATTTACATTCAAAAACCAATGTCAAGGTCTCCATGTTGACTTGCAGAACATATATGCTGTGAAAGCTTTGTTCAAAATACAAGTGGGACTTTCCCCATTTGAGAGTTGGGATTTGTGTGGTCAGAACTGTGTACCTGTGATGGTTTCTTCTTACAGTGGTTAAATAGGGCTACCATCTGTTTGGGATTGGCTGTGGCCGTATTCTGATTATTGCTAATACTACAAGCCATAAACACATAATAAACTGCAGTCCTGAAGCAGTTTGGACATGCAAACCAACATGGAAATCCAGGCACTTTCAAAGCAGAGAAGTTTGGAGGCTATTGGCACCTCTAGTACTCATGCACAGCTTAACTTGTGTCTTATAAGTTGGTAGGTCTCAGCCAGGTATCTTGTGAAGTAATTCATATTTGCAGATGTGACTCTTGAAGAACAGTCCCCACATCACTCCTCTCTCACCTTGCACCAACAAAAGATGTCTTCACAGAAGGTTTCTTATGAGAACCACCCCATTTCTTCTTAACACCAGTGGTAATGTATAGGTTATCTTCTGCTGTTTGTGGTCACTTTCCTTCCAGCCTTAGTCAGAGCTTGTCTGCTTCATCTATATTTGGGATTTGCTACTAGAGTAGTCTCCTCTTTTTATAATGAGCCAAGTCAGGCCCCAATTACATAAGGGCTGTTGTTTCATCACAAGGGAAAATTGCAGGAATGTGCAGTCAACAGTGGAAAGGGGAAGCAATATCATATCATAGCTCTCCTAGAATTTTCCTAGTCTGCCTTAAAACAGGTTACCTTAAATCTGTGTTTTCAGCAAGTTTAGCTGCTTGAATGAGAAAGTAACTTTTATTTTCTAACTATTAACCAATTTTGAATCTTTCTCAAGGTTTCCTCTGCCTGTGGATTTCAGGCTTACTTAATAGCTTTTAACAAGGCCCTTAAAAATTTAGAAATATTTAGAAAACTTTACTTCTTTATCATGAATGGTTTGTTTCATCTCCTAGCCTATGTAGCTTGGCCTCACATCACAGAAGTCAGGGGTCTGTGCTCTTTTGTACTGATTTGGAACCTAGCAGCCAAGAATCTGCTCCACTAGTTTACCTAAGAATTTAATTTCAGAAGTAGGATTTAAAAAGGCAAGACTATTTCAACCCCGATTATACTGTTCACATCACAATGTTATGTAATTCTACTGCTAATGATTTGCTTCAGAGCATTTTCTTCATACGGTTTTTCTCAGAAAAACAATATAACATGGGTGGCTTTCCAGCCAAATAGCTCTTCTAATCACAAAAAGCATAATTTTTGTTACCAGTATAGCTGTTTATTCCTTGGTTCTGTAAGAACTCCCAGGTAAACTTCATTCAGTCCTGGCAAACATTCACCAATTTCTACAGTTTTTTATCACATTTTTTTTAATGCCTCTCCCTGTCACAATGCCCCATCATCAGACAAACATCAGCATATCCTTCACTTTGTTGTGAGAACTACAGCAAAATGCTCCTTTTGCTGCTGCCTTTTGATGTTCTCCCTTGATAGAAAATGCGTACTTGTTCTGGATTATATTTATTTTTCCTTAGAGGATAAAATAAGGAAGTAACAAACACAATGTCCGGAGAAAGAGTCCTCCTCCCTATTCCCATACTATGAGAAAAATACCAAGGAGATGGGGAACTACAGCCCTAGCTATGGATACACAACAAATGCCAATGGTTCAGATTATCATTTAGTGTCATTTGTAATCAGGCAGTCCCCATTGATTACCACTCAGAATCACAGCCCTGTGCTCTGATAAGTACCTCTGTGCAAGGTACTGCCAAACAATTAAGAAGAGAAGCAGATACTTACATGGAGTTATTAATATCTAGAGAGCTTATGTAATTTCTGGCATTTCCTGTTTCCAAGTGGACTATAAACAATGTTAAACACTCACATCTTCAAAGTTTTAATTGCTCTCCATAGGAATTCCTATAAGATATATGCTGTACCCTTTATTATCCATGTTTATGAGGAACAGGAGACAGGAATGGTGATTTGTTCAAATACTGATGAGGAGTTCCTGGCAACTACCTGTAAGAGGCCAGTAGCTCTTCTCTCAACATAGGTTTTCTCCCAGCTACATCATCTGTTTCACCTGAACTAAGAAAAGAATGAAGGGTATAAACATTTTGAGGGTGTAAATATTCATTCACATGTGGGCTAAAAAGATATCATGCACTTAAAATTTATCTGGAATCTCATTACAATCAAATACTGTCAAGATGCCCTTCCCTGCCCTTGTATTCTTGCTCAATATCTCTGACAGTACACATGCTGCACAAGCACAATGACAACTTCATGAGGAGGCTGCCTGCACCCGTTCTGCTTGAAAGTATTTTCTTTACCCAGAGACACCAACAATTCACAAGAGTTTTCCTTCTTGGAAGCAGGAGCAGAGTTCTGACCAAAAAGACTGCAGGCAGGCATGCAAAGTGGCGGGGACAGGACAGGTGGTATTTAACAGCACTCAAACTGAGAGCACACTGAGTTTACAAGGGCAGATCAAGATAAAGATATGGAGCCCTGAAAAGATAGTGAAATCCTGGGCTGAACCTGGAAGTGTGCCCAAATGACAAGTATCCCACTTTGGAGTAAAAAAACCCTTTTCTCCATGTGTGTCTGTTTATGTATCCTGGTGATGTCCTGTGTGAAACGGAGTTTTAAGAGTCTTCTGCTGCAGAAGTGTAAGTTTTCTTCAAAAACTCCTGAACCCATAGCCCAGTTGCAGTCAAATTGGACAGAGAATTAAATAATTAAGATAGAGATTTGCTTCACATTTTAGAAAAACAAGAGAATGGCTGGCATAGTGACTCTCAGTTATCAGCATTCTCTGTAATGAAAAGGCTGCACAAAACACCAGCAAATGATGCACATGGGACAGAGATTCTGCTTCTTGCCTATCCACTGGAGAGCTCTAGTCAGAGCCATACTTAACTAACCAGAAAAACTCATTCTATAGTCTGTTTCCTGGTGTCTAGTAGGGAGTGAGTTGACAAAATAGCTTTGATATAACAAAAAACTCAAGCAACTATAAAATGTAAACCTCAAGAAATTAGGATTTGTTAGTTGTGCTGCTTCTGGAACTAATTCTTTTGATTCAAGAAATAGGATCTAAAGGGGTCAGCATTACATTTTACATTTATTTGGAAAACCAGCTCAATTCAACATAAACAACCACAACCAGATAACCCATCCTTTGTCAACTTCTAGTCACAAGGATTAAAATAATCAGTTACTGGAAAGCCCTGGATTTCAGCACTTTTGAATCTCTTGTTTCCTAAGTACACCTGCAAGCATTTTTTGCAGTTTTCAAGGCTTAGATGAACATAAGAAACTCTCCAATATATGCCCCTTGCATGGAGTCTTGGAAAGGAAAGGTCTAAGACAAAATGTTATCTGAAAAACATAACATGACTCCCGAGTCTCGGATGAACTTTTCAAAAAGTAGTTAAGGAGACAGTTATGTTCAGCCTTGCTAGTTCCATTTCCATTCTAGACCAGAGTGCTGTGGATAAGTAGAAATAGCCAGTTTTCTTGATTACATGGGACAATCAAAGAGAAAAAAGTAGTTGAGGTTTGTGATTAACAAACTTCTTTAAAATTTCTATCTATTTCATCTATTTCTCTGGTATTTGTCCATCTTACAGCTCCACAGCTTGATATGAGCCAAAAAAATTGTGCAGGGTAATGCAACTCTTAATTAAACCTTGCATAGTTTAAGTCTAATTTCCTAACAAAATCCAGCTAATACTAAACCACTGGCTACCCATCTGCATATTTCTACTGGGATGGACCCCTAAAGATGAGCTGATTAATTTCTCGCCTGAGTCACTACATATTGAGGCTGCAGACTAGTCTAGATGGCAAGCAGAACAGTACCATCTGCCTGTATGTACACACTGCCTCCTCAAAAAAGCAAACAGACTTAGTATTTACACATCCATGGTGAGGAAGGGGAGAAGGATGCAGACTTTTTTGTTGTGCAGATGCTGACTCTGCTAAGTTGGAAATGGCTTGTGACAGGCCAGACTGCTACACTGGAGGTCTGTAGCACCACTGAGGGTAATGGGATGGTATTGAAGATCAAGGTAGAGGTATTGAAGATAAAGGATAAGGGCTTGAGTGGCGTTTCCAGGCCTTCAGAATTACTACCTCAGAAACTGGAAACTGCAGCATGAACAAACAAATGTGCCTGCGTCTTGTTAAATCTGAAGAAAGTGAATAGGGAGATCGAGACTAGAAGTAGTATTGAGCAAATTCCTGACTCCCTTGAGTGTAGATTCAGCTTCTTTTCTGTAAGAGGATTGTGCTTTCTGCTTATAGTTATACTGCTTTTGCATCTTGAAACTTAAGTGCCAAGCAAATGGATCTTTGCTGTCTCCTACTTTTGCCAGTTTGTGGCTGAGCTTTGCCCAAGCCAGTAACATGTCAGGCAGGACACAGTCAAAGGAAGCTGGAGGAAAGGGAGAGAGCTTTGTTAGAAAGCTAACTTCTGTGTTTTTCTATTCAGACTGAGCAGGGGTTGAGGGCTTTATTCTGTGCAGAGGTGGTGACACTGACAAACTGAAAATACCTCTTGATAACTGGTGCCAAACAGCTGCCATGGAGGATCATGAGCACAACCTCCTTCTCAACCTCTTTTGGTTTTAAAATTTCCATTGGAGATATAAGAGGTACAAAAATATAACTTGTCCTATGAAATCTAAGTAGTATTAAAAAAATCCATAAAGAGGAGAAACTCTACAGTCCTAAACCACTTCATACAGGTACTCAATAAACCATGTTCTCTCTTCCCTGAAAAAGTAAAAACCAGTGAGCTATAAATTGCCATTGAAGAGCTGTCAAACTCCATTTGTCATCAGTGATGGTCTGAACTACAGAAAAAACTAGTGAGGAAACTTGTAGGAGACCATACAACCTACCAGGAGGATTTAGGCTTACTGTAATGCAGCAGTTCAGATGTATAATTTATACTGGTTTCCTTATTTCACCCTTTAATTTGACTGCCTTTGGTAAAATACTGTAGTCAGTATTTTGGAGTCAACAGATTCTTCCTTGAATTTCTTCCTGGGATTTATATGCTGTGTTCATGGAACAGCTTAGTGCTGGAGAGAAATTTTATTCCCAGCCAGTGCTGATGTTAACCTGATGACATGAGTTTGATTTGGCACTTGCATTACTTTATTACTAAATAACTTTTACCAAAAGCAGAATAGATTTGAAAAAAAGGGTTTTCTTGACTTTTTGGCTAGTCATTTGCACTAAATTTATCCTAGGTTCCCCTTTTTAGCACAAATAATGTGAGTTAAGGCATTTGTAGAGGATTAGTGATCTCATGTAAAAGCCTCACCAACACTCCTGATATGACTTGGGATCTTGCCCTTTTAGAAATGTCAGTTGTGTCCTTATTGCCTATAAGGGGGAATTAATATTATTAATTAATCAATTAATATTAAATATATTATTATATTATTAATAATAACAATATTGAAAATTAATATTTTCCCCTATTAAGGGGGAATATCACTCCAAATAAATGATTTAGTGCCTAAAAGTAACAACTAGCTGTGCCATGAGATAAAATGTGCTTCAGCTCCCTGTCGTTACACCATTAGCAAAAGGTGGACGAAAAAGAAATATTCTCCCTTGGCAAATGCAAAGCTTCAAAAGCAGAAAGAACCCATCAATCTTCTAAGCTCAAATGGTATCAGAATTGGAACTATCAGGAGCCCCTAAATACTTCCACAAGCAATGGTTTTCCACAGCAGGCATAATATCTTTGAAAACACAGAATACTTCACATTGAAAAGATAACAACCAACCAACCAACAACCAACCAACCCATGACTGTTATTCAGGACAAAGCATTCTGATTTCCATGCTTGCCATCACATTCTTTTACTTATGTTAGTGATTATATACCACTACACAGTGGAAGCATAAAAGGAAGGTTATCTGTTGAAATGTGGTGACCTCTTTCAGTGACATCTCTTAATCACAGAATAACAGAATAATTCTGGTTGGCAGGGACCTCTGGAGTTCTTGAGTCAAATGTCCTGTTCAGAGCATGGTCAACCAGAAAACCACCAGAAAAAATGAGTAGGAAAAGTGGCCCAAGTCACTCTAGAGTTAATCTGCCTTTTAGGTCAACAGCAGTACAAAAATTATACTGGAGTAATAGGTACTTAGGCAGACAGTTTTCTTTATCTGTAACAAGAGTATGCAGCAGAAGTTGTACCAATCTTTTTGCAGTGAATTACATGTGGAAAGCGTTAGGAAATGGAAATGGCAGAATAAGGAAGTATTCTCCTTTGCTTGATGGAAAGCAGCAGAGCTTGCTGGGTTGCATGGTGTGACCTGTGGAAGGACATGTGCTGGCCTGGTAAAAGAGGAAGTGGTAAAATCTGCTGAGTTTTGGTTACTGAAGTGCTAAATTACTGATGATTAAGGTATCATTACAGAAAAGTGGCAAAGGTTTGTGCCTTTTCTGCCTCAGATTAAGTCAGTAAGAAGCATTCACTGAAGACAGTCAAAATGCCAGGAGTTAGCTAAAACCTCACCTGTGAGATATTTTTCATCCAAATTACAATTTTATATTAAGACAACATCTAAATTCTAATTTTCTCCTGGCCTCTTTTCAAAGAAAGGTTTAAAAAAATAGTAATAGGATAGGGCAACATAAAGAATAAAAGTAAGGACCGAGGAAGATATGTTTAAAGCAACAAACTAATAACTATAGATAAAGACATGTGGGTGAGTCATATTGATGCTTTTGTGGATGCCATAGTTTCATCATTATCTGCTCTGCTACCATCAATCATGCTCCACCCCCACAAAAATTAGTAACAAAAACATGCAGAACGAAAGAAACTATTCAAGTACACACTAACTGAATATCTGAGCCAAAAGTCAAATATTTGTCATCAACTTTGGTAAACTGTTACTTCCCATCAGGTTCAATTTAGTGTAGTTTATTCCAGGAACACCCATCATGTATTGTTTGTATTAGGATAGGGTCAAGAGGAGGAGAGAAACCATTTCAGAATCTCAATCTCTGTGATTATTCTAGCCATAAATAGCAAGAAAATTTCAAAGTAGAGAGCAACAGAAATTTTGTGTGCAATCTTGCAAATTTGATTTTGTTATAATGAGAAACCTTAAATTTTTCCAAACAACTCCTAAATCTTTGAACCCAAATCTTATGTGACCTAAATGAATAAATGTTTTGAGTAAGACCTCTGCCTTCTTCTATAAAGCCATAGAAATGTTGCCTGTGACCTTATGGACCCATCCTGGGCCCCGGTGTTGACAGCCCATGCTCTGTAACAACCAGGGGATGGCTGTTTCACATGACAGGATGAACAGCCAGATAATCCTGTACTGCAGAGCACCTTCCATCTCACTTGGAAGGCATTCCCTAAATGCAGATAACAGCTATTAATCCTACAATATGCTCCTGTTCATTCGGCAGCCAAAGCTCTGTGAGAATTGAGTAATCCATGCTTTCTGCAGGCCTTAGGTGAACTCTAGTAACCCTTCAGCCTGCCACTGCTCACTTGTCTTGGACTATACAGGCAGGTTCAAAAATTCTCTTGTGGGCTGGCACTGCCTAGAGCCACAATTTTGCAAACAGTTGTTTATCTGGGTGTCTTCCATTGCACTAGAATAACCCCATGACTGGGACAAAAACACCCATTGATAAATGCCCTCTCAGAGTAAATGCCCTCTCAGAGAAGCTACATACACAACAGTAGCATATGTTCTGCATTTAATTGCGATTTTGCAAACATTGCATTGGTTGTAAACACATCAGCTAAGCAGTAACTGTGGATGCATGCACAGCCAATGTAGGAGTCTTTGTTAAAGAAAGAACATCTACTGAAAATTTTATCTACTAACCTAGTGCTTGTTTGCAGCTAATTACTGTAACTTGCAGGGGGTGTTAGGACATGTCAAATCAATTATTTCCATTTGTGTTTTTAATTTTTTTTATATATCCAAATAAAATATACATTAAATAGTATCTCTATCTCTTTTTTTTTTTTTTTTCTGGTCAAATATTCAAACTGGACACAATAAGAGGCAACAGGCACCAACAGTGTAGCTCAAATTCAGCTCCAATGTCTCTAGCAGTTAGGTAACATAACTCTAATAAAATTAAAATAATAAATGGTTCAGCAAGATCTACTGCTGAGGTCAGAGCAGCTAACACACCAAGGAGCTGAAAGACCTGTACTAGTGTGCCCTTGTTAACAGAAACAAATAAAATATGTATGTATATCTGTCTATATATCTGTTTACTTTATTGTGTTTTTGAACACAAATATCATCAAAATGTTAAAAACAGCATGAAAGGAATCCCAATGAGGGCTATGCGATCATGGGATAATTTGTTTTAGAAGAGACCACAGGAGATCTCTAGTACAACCTCCTCCTCATACAGGGTCTCCATGGTATCAGGCCAGGGTGCTCAGTGTGTTGTCCAGTTCCGTCCTGAAATTCTCAAGGATGGGGAGGACAGCTTCTCTGAGTAGCTTGCTTCACTGGCTGTCTGTGCTCATGGTGGTACACTGTCTCATTACACCAGTCTGGACCTCTCCTGTGTTGGATTATGCTCGTTTCCCACCCTCCTGTCGTGCATTCCTATCATCTCATTCAAGTTGCAAACATCAATCTCTAGGACTCCGGCATTAAACCCTTATCAGTTTGCAGTATCTCTATTTTTCCATTGAAAGTACAGATTCCTCTATGGTAAATTTAAACTTTCTGAACAGGTAGTGATTTTCTGTAGTCCCCTGACAAGCTGTTGAGGACCACTACCTGGAAAACGCTGTCAAAATACCTTCCCAGTTAAAGGCTTGTCAAGTTTCAGCACAGAAGACTGGGGAGCAGAATGGTAGAGCACCAGTCTAATTGGAAAGATGATCCTTAGGAGCAGATGGCCAGCAGTGAAGAAATCTTACCACTGCCAATGAAGTAAATTTATTAAGGTGGTGAGAAAAAGGTACAACAGAGAGGAGATAATCTCTGTTCACTAATGAGAAAGAGCTTGGCAAACAGTTTGGCACCCAAACTCCTGTAAATCTGTTGAGCTCCAGTTCTTTCAGTGGAGATATATCCCTCTTGCACCACCTCAGGATTAGGCTTGAAGTATCCTATCCCCGAAGGAACAATTCCTTGTCTCATTCTATGTATCATCTTCCATGTGCCACACATTATACACCAGCCAGGCATTGCTTGTTATGTCTATACAGTGCTGCACTGCACAGTAATTCATTGCTCACTGACATGCCAGAAATTTTTTTAATGATGTATTTCTGCTACTCCAAAATAGGGTGAACTCTGAATATTAAGTTTTATTTACATTAGGCATTCATTTAGATAACATGGCAAATCCAACATCCTCACAGCATAGTTTGAACTCCTTTTGACGCATTCCTTCTGTTTGAACAAGTAATATTTAATAATTTTTCCTTCCTTGGCACAAGTCAAAATTTGAGAAGCCATTACAAGGACGAACAGTTCTGTCAAGAAGTCTGTAGCATGCTGGAAGGCACACAGGCAGCCTACTTGTGACACTTTAGTGAGATTGAATGAGTGCTACATTAAGCAGCTCTTATTTCTCTATAGAATGGAAGGAAGAAGTGGAAGGATCACATTCAGGTTTAAAATAAGAGCTCTCCTAGGGATGTGGCAGTGCATAATTGCATTCTAAGTCTAGCTGAATTTGCAATCTGATGCAATTCTAGTATCAGTCATGAAGTCAGAAGTCATTGCATGATATCGTTCTAGATCTTTAATTACTACCCCTGTCTAGGCAGGTATTTAAGCACATGTTAAACTCTCACTTCAACAGGATCACTCACATGCTTCCAAGTTAAAACACATGCTTGATTGAGTGTCTAGCTTAATCTTGGCAAATCTTGATGAATTCCTAAATCAAAGCAAGAAAAGATCCTCACAAATGAAAGGAATTCAGACTCAAACTAGGTGCAATACCCCATGCCAGGGCAGGTAAGGCACAAGGGCTAAATAGAAGCATGACACAAGATGATTCACATAGTATTGATCCTTAATGAGGCTGTTAGGTAGATTATTCGCTGATGTAACTCTGACATAGCGCCCAGCAAAGCTGAAAAAACAATGCTAATAGGTAAGTGCTCAGATTTACTGGCAGAACAACAGGACAGCAAAGCAGGGAGTGCAGAGGCTCACTGCCCCAGCTCTTATCTCTGCCACTTCATGCCAATAAGGTACAACTGAAAGCCAGTCTTCAACACAGTAATACCTATTCACACATTCTTTGCATCGCAAATGAGAAAAGGAGGACTATGTTTACTGATGTGCTACTGCCCCTGGTGTAGCTTTTCCTCATTCATCAGTTCAACATCCAATCCATCTGCTAGACACCAAATGAGATCCAGGATTCTTAGTAATGTCTCAGCTAATACACATACAGTCAAGGTATGCAATTTAATTCATATGATTTGGCTAAACCAAACTGGATTTTCTTTCCATTGGGTCTAATGGATTATATCTATTTCAGGTTTCAGGTTTCCAGTTCCTCTTCTTGGGATGCTTTAGTCTACACATTAAAAAAATACAGCTTTGTTTATAAATATGATATAGAAAGAAAGTAATCCACTGCATCAAGTTGTTTCTACTCAAACTTCCAAAAATAGTTATCTTTCAAGCAGAATCCAAGTTCAGAAAAACCTTGGGTCTGTAAAAAAAAAGGGGAAAAAAGGAAGCAATCATTTTTTTTATTAGCTTTACCTCTAACTGACTTTAGATTTCAGCCTCACCATTCATGATATTATAACATTTAGAAACATTATTGTTCTGGCTTCATCTGAAGTATTCCAGTTCCATTGTGATTAGATTTAGGATGTGAAATGTTGGGGGTCTTTTTTATGAAACCAGTACTGAAATAAAATAAAAATGTTTAGAGACAATTTAGAGAAAAATATTAGAATGTTGCTGTAAGTGACGAACCTGTGCCATCTCTTATAAACTCTGTCTCTCCAAAACTAAAAAATATATACAGCTCTAGGGCCTCAAGATACATGTGAAACTAATCTGGTGAGAAATATAAGAAATGTATCTGTTTATATACAGAATAAAAAGGCAAAAGCCGAGTTGAAGCTAAATCTAGTGAAGTCATGACAGAGATATAGATATAATATACTTTAGCCACCCTGCTCTTTCCTCAGTTGTCATAAACAGTAGTCACTACTGATTGTAAGGAATACAAAGGAACAGAAAAACCCCCACATTTTTAGTAGAGCTGGTGCTTGGTGCTGACACTCATGAAACATTTATGACAACAAGGGTTAAACAAAATCCCTCAAAAGACCATATTTTAAAAAACCAGCACAGAGTTGCACATATTCCAAATTAAAAATATAAGCCAAAGAACCTAGTGTCTGAAGTAGGAGGCTAAGCTCCTGTTAATTCTTCTGTGTATGGACTTCTGTGTGCATTTTCATTACTGATCATTAAAAAGAGGAATTGGCCAGGAGAGGTATAGAAGACTCCATTACACCATTTTAACCTGTTCTAATCTTCTTGCTATTATGTGGCAAATAGAAATCTAAATTGTAGGCAATGATTACTTTTATGAAAGCATAAACACACATTTGAACACAAATAAGAAAATTGCCAACAAAGGGGAAAACAAACAGACAAGTTTTCTCCACTTCCCTGCCCCGCCACTCCACCCCAATGCAGGAATTTTCACAGAGTGAACAGAGTCTACTTTGAAGATTCAGGTCAGGCAGAAGCAGCTTACAGGTACAGGAGGGAAGGGTTCAGCCTTCTATCTATATGAACTCTGACTTACAAGTAAGAACTCAGGCTTATATAGATTTAGCATACCTCTAAATTGCACCATGAAGGGGCCTGATATGGCAAAGGAGCATGTACGCAGAAGGAACTTTGTTCCTGCAGATGTAGCTGTGTGGGCCTGATAACTAAAAACTGCAGCCAGGCAACCTTGACATACCTCTTTTCCTCTGGTTGGCATTTGGCCTGTGAGATTATTGTGCCCTTGGCCAAATTTCAGGCCTAGCGAGGCTTCCACACAATTTATTATTTGAAAAAATACAATGTTTCAGGCCTCAAAAGATGCTTATTTTGCTCCTCCTGTTGACAGCTATTTTATCAAGACTTACCAACAATTCAAGTTTTTAATCTTGTTTTCCTAGAATGTGGTATCCAAAGAAGCAGAGAATTTATAGCTTCAGATGTTAACTGGTGGAGTAAAATAGAGTGTCAGTTGTTCTTTACTAAATCCTGCTTTACTTCTCTTCACTGGTTTTGTATTTATGCAAGCTGTGGCCCATCTGATCTGTTTCACAGATCACTCAACCCACAGCCTATGAAGCAATTAGGTGAATGAAGCTTACAGTCTGACCCACTACAGCTCTCTTCCCATTTGACAATCATTTCTGGCATCAGAAATCATTGCCAAATTTGTCCCTCTAAACTGTTTCTGTTAAATAACTTCATAAACCAGGAAAGTTTTTTTAGGGTGATCCTCCAGCATGGTAGTCTACCAACTTATGTAATTACATGAGATTGTCATGACTGCTGATTTGACATCTACAAAAAATACTTTCTCTGAAAGTAGATGAGAACATACTTAAAACTTTCTGCAGGGAGGCATTTTCTGCGCGGTTGTTAACTCAAAGCTTGAGGCATTCTTAAAATAATTTTTAAAGTTGAGTTTTAGGAGTATTAAGAAAACTTGTTGTAGTACCTATGAACTAAAGCCACAATCTGCTTTTGTATTTTCCAGCACAATTAAGCAAAAGCTAAAAGCTCCCAGGCTTAACTCAGAGATGGTATTTTCCCTCCATCTAGAAATTTGTTTCAAAATGGAACCAAGGAAAAAAGGCTATCAGCATTTCAAATCATCTCTTTGGGGCTACAGATTTCCTTCTCTCTGTCTGAGCCACATGAATTGCAAGTATCTTCCTCCCACACCCAGCTCTCACCATACAACTTTGTGTGTTCAGCTCTTGAGCAGAGCTCACCAGACACCAGCCCCCTTACGGGGCTTGGCTCTAGAGGAACCTCACTGAAGAGCTGGGAGCTGGAGTAGTGGATGGGAGACTTTCTTTTCTTGGCTACAAATCACAGCAGCAAGTTTGAAACATGAACTGTTAAGAGCTGAGGGAAAGAGGGATGTGGACAGGGTAAATGCCAAGTACCATCAAGCAAAGCCTGCAGAAGAGCTAGGCAGCTGCAGGGAGTCAAGCTAAGAACTTAGTTGAATGAGCATCCACTGAATCTGAGCTTGAAAGCAGTCTAAAGTTCAGACCACAAGTACAATTGCACTGGACCTGAAACATGCCAACGTCATTGGGAGAAGAGTGGTATCATTTCAGGACTTGCTGTCGTATATGGATGACTTGACCTTCTAAGAGTATCCAAGTGTTCCAGCTTGAAATGGAAATGTGTCTTTTCAAGACTCTCAGAACGATATGCCTCAGGCTCAAGTAGTCTACCTGCACACCTTCAGACAACCAATTTTAATTTTCAATAGCCAAGCAAAGCCTCTTGCCTGAGACCATAGCAACAACCCACAGGGCAACAGCTGGAAATCTGCACTAGTACAATGCTGATTTACCTGCAGGGTGATGAGAGGAAAAATTTAAACATTTCTGCCTTCGGGGATTAAAATTTCTGTCTTATTGTGTGTGAAGACCTTGAGCACATGGGGAAGCTACAGCTCCCAGCAAAGGAGCTGCTCGGCAAACTTCCAGATAAAAGCTGGAGCTGCAAAGAGAGGAGGCGCAACTTAGCAAAAGAACAGACTGTCTTCAGCCACTTTTGGAGGATCCAGCATCTTGCTCTGTCTACAAATACAGGAGGAAAACCTTCCACTGATGTAAATCTGCATGGCAACAATAACTACAAAGGATTGGTGCAAGTTTCTATAAAAGGGACAGTAATCTCAGTTTTGACAGACACCCAGGAAAGTCTTACAGCAGTAAAAACCACTTTGTCCTCTATTTACATGAGTCTAACCACAGTGGTACTTGGACCCACATGTGTCCCCTATGCCGCTAGGGCAACCAGTAGTAACTAAGAGTTCTCAGAAAACTTCTGGCTTTACCACCCCATTTGCGCTATAAGACCTACCCTATGTCTTACAGAGCAAGGAGTACTGGCAAAGCTATTAATACTTCAGCTACAAGATGCCATCTTGGTACAGTTATTTAGCTTTTACTTGTGTTCTGCTTTGAAAGCAAAACCAGTGAGAGACTCCAAGTCAGAAATACAATTTATTAGGAAAAGGGAAAAAACCAAAATACACGCAATAATACAAAGGAAAAAAAGAAACCACTGACAGAGTCAGAATAAAACCTGACACCCTGTTGGTCAGGGTGTTGGTAGCAGTCCAGTTGGAACGGTGGCTGCAGTCCTGGAGTGGCAGATGTGGCTCTGTTGGAGCCGTGATCCTGTAGAAGGGTGTAGTCTTCCTCTGAACATACAGTGGAAAAGGCAGCTGTTCCTCTGGGAGTCCAGTGGAGAAGGCTGCTTTGGTGTCCCAAACCTCAGGTTTTTATCCAGGTAGGGATGCTTGGCTCCTCCCCCTGGGGGGAGCATTTCCCAATGGGATGATGTAATTTTATCAGTGGACTCAATGGCCCATTAGCAGAAGATCTTTCTCTGGAGGGAGGATGAGTTGTGGAAAAGACAAAGAGATAAAGAAACTGCTCTCACTGGTTTCTTATCAGCTGGCCTATTAACAGAAGATTACACCACCCCCCCACTCCAGTTCCAACAGATGGTGATGGAATACATACCCCTTGTTTACATTTTGCACTGCAACCCATGACAACTTGCTATTAGATTTCTTCTGCTTTACATGCAAAGATGACTGTAGCTTAGATGCCCTCAGTCAAGATCTATGCTCTCTGGAAGCCCGAGATAATTTAGAAAATGAAGAAAGACAAACCAGACCCTCTTTCACATGCTATAATTTAGCATATGTTCATGATCTCTTGAAATATGTGTATGTATATGTTATTTTCACACCTTCTTTTTTTCCTTAACTATTACCCAGTCCATATATCTGATTTATATAAGACATTTATGTCAGCACAAAAAATTATTAGTCAGGAAATCGGAAACAGAGACAGAAGACAAAATACCAGACTTAGTAGATCCCATTACAAGAAGAAGAATCATACAACACAGAAGTAAAAATATTTTGGTTTTTTTTGCTGGCACGCATTTGTGATAGCCTAAGCCTAAGTCTCAGCATACAAGATTGTACACCATTAAAAGCACTCAAAATACAGAAATGCACTGCCATATACAGCAACCTCTGATATTTCAGAATTTTTTGCTTCCTAAACAGCAAAAGTATAAGAAAATTATTTTCTGTTAAAAAAAAATCCCTTCTGGAATTACATGCAGTGTAATTCCAGATTGAAGTGATCTGTTTTATCTCTGTTGTCTGACATGACATATTGCAGCAGGGCATGGCATAACCCATCAAACAGCATTTAGAGTCATAGAACCATAGACTCAAAAAATGTTTTGCATTGAAAGGGACCTTAAAGATCATCCACTTCCAACTCACCTGCCATGGGTAGCGACACCTTCCATTTAACCAGGTTGCTCTGAGCCCCATCCAACTTGGCCCTGAACACTTCCAGGGAGGAGGCAGAGCTTCTCTGGGCACCTGTTCCAGTGCTTTACTATCTTCACAGCAGGGAATTACTTCCTTATATCCAATTCAAACTTACCATCCTGCAGCTTAAATCCATTTCCTCTTGTCTTATCATAATATGCCCTTGTAAAGAGTCCCTCTCCAGCTGTCTTGTAGACCACTTTAGGTATGAAAGGGTGTTCTGAAGTCACCCTGGAGCCTTTTCCAGGCTGAACAGCCCCTACTCCCTCAGCCTGCCTTCATAGGAGAGGTGCTTCAGCCCTCTGATGCAGCAGCCTCCTCTGTCATGCTATTGGCCCCAGAACTGGATGCAGTAGTCAAGCAGAGTACAAGGGGAGAATCACTCCCTTAACCTTCTGGCCATGATGCTCTGGATGCAGCCCATGATTCCATTGGTTTTCTGGGCTGCAAGCACCATTGCCAGCTCATGTTGACCTTCTTGTACAACAATACTCCTAAGTCCTTCCCTACAGGGCTGCTCTCAATCCATTCTCTGCCAGTCTGTATTTGGGGGTGGGATCGCCATGACCCAGGTGCAGCACCTTGCACTTGACCTTGTTGAACTTGTTGAGGTTTAAACAGGCCTACCATTCAAGCCTGTCCAGGTCCCTCAGGATGGCATCCCTTCCTTTCAGCTTGACTGCCCTACACAACTTGCTGTCACTAGTGAACTTGCTGAGAGTGCCCTCAATCCCACTGTCCACATCAGCAACGGATATATTCTAGAGCATCAGCCCCAATATTGACTCCTAAGGGACAGTATTCATCACTAGTCTTCACTTGTTCATTGAGCTGTTGACCACAGCTCTTCGAGTGTGACTATTTAGTGAATTCCTTATTTTTTGAGTGGTCCATCTGTAAAATCTGTGTCTCTTCAGTTTAAAGAGTAGGGGTGTTATGTAGGACAGTGTCAAACACTTTGCTCAGTTTCATGTAGAGTAACATCAGTCATCCACCACCTCTGTAACACTATGACAGAAGGCCACCAAATTTGTCAGGCACAATTTGCCCTTAGTGAAGCCATGTTGGTTGTCACAAATCACCTCTCTGTTTTCCATGTGCCTCAGCATAGTTTCCTGCAGGATCTGCTCCATAATCTTGCCAGGCACAGAGGTGAGACTGACCACTCTGTAGTTCCCAGGGTATTCCTTTTTTTCTCTTTTTAAAAATGAGGGTAATATTTCCCTTTTTCTAGTCAGCAGAACCTTCACCAAGCTGCCACAACTTCTCAAGTGAGATCTTCATCCATCCATTCCCTTAGCACTCACAGCTGCAACACCTCAGGTTCCCTGGACTGGTGCACCTTTCCTAACTTGGTCTCAAACCTGATTTTTTTCCCACAACAGATGGTTCTTCATCCTCACTGTCTCTGCCTTTGCCTTCTGTGACTTGGGTGGTCTGGCTGGAGCACTTGCAGTGAAGACCAAGGCAAAAAAAGTTGTTGAGTATTTCAGCCTTTTCCACATCCCAGGTAACCAGGTCTCCTGTTTCCTTCCAGAAAAGGCCCACATTTTTTATAGGAGATTTTCTTCTAGCTCTTCTCAGATCCCTTGCCAGAATTGGTTCTCTCAGGACTTTAAATCTCCTAACCTGATCTTTGGCTGCTTGGATAGCAATTCTTCACATTCTCTCTGTCCTTGTTGCCATCCTCTATAAGTCAAAAAAACTAAATAAAAGGTTCTTCCATCACCTAACCCCCTAAACATTTCACGTGTCTCTCCCAGTAGCATTGGTTACATGTTTTTGGCTTTGTTGAATTGAAATAAAATTGCCACGAAATACTCTACTAAGAAATTTTTATTCTGCTTTGCCTTCTACTTTTGCTAGCAATTCTCAAATGCATAAAGTGATGACAAGTAGATTTGATAAAATCTGAAACTAGAAAGGAAGCCTTTTATGCCCTGTTCACCCAGGTGTGAAGGACAATACAAGGCACAAGTAGAAGGGCTAGTGAGCCAGGCCTTCAATGAGGTAATGTGCTTGCAAGGGACCAGCATACAGCACAGTGCTGCTGCTAGAGCTGCTACCAGTCTGCTTAAAGCTGAAATAGCAAAGGAAATGCAAATTAGAAACATACTCAGGTACTGGGTTTTCACCCTCTCTTTGTAAGTCTGATTTTGCAAAAGTTCAATTGTTTTATTGTGTCTGATTAGGTTCATCTAATGTTGTTAATATAGGTGTAGAAGGTTGTGTTACCCTGATTCTTTCTGCCTCATTTTTTAGCTAGTATTAATGTTTGTTAGCTTTTTATATTCAAGGGCAAATTTGGGCCTAGTTCTCTTGGAAGTATTGTCAGTTTTGTAAACTGGACACATGAAAAGAAGTGAGTTCCTTTTGTCATGGATGAAGCTTGCAGTATTACAGAAGACAAACTGCTTAAGCAGCAGGCTTGACCTGGGATACCTTCTGTGCATCCTTCATTATCATCCCATTTTCCAAAACAAATGATCAGTCCAGCCTGCAGAATTAATGTTCAGCTTTAATTGCATGGTGTTATAGCTTTTTCCTTATCATACACAAACATCCTCATATATTTTAGCCTTGAATTAGTTCAAGGTTTTCTCATCTGTTGTTAATTCAAAGGCTTTGTTACTATAGTCACTTTCATTCTCTTTCTCTTTTATCACCTGTCACTTCCACTCCCACTCTGTCAGTCTTTGCCCTATCTCCTAACTGCAGGTAAAAAACGCCAACAACCTTCTCCATACTAGGGAGGAACGCATTTTGAATGACCTACATATTTCCAACTTATCTTGCAATATCTAAGGTGACTGTAATGAATACACATAAAAATCAAGCATCCTCATTTTTTTCAACCTCATTTTTTTCCACTTTTCTGTTTTCTTGATGTGATGAATTTTAATGTCTATGCATGAAGAGCGTCACAATCATGTCAGGTGACAGCACAGGATCAACAGAAAGGAACATTACCTCAGCTGTTTTACTTATTGCAGTCCTTGTGTATCAGAAGCCCCAGAGAATGGGAGCAGTATTCTTTGCCATTCAGTATCTGATGAGGATTTGGGTGTTCTCATACACTGAAAGGTTTCAGTCCCAAACTTTGACACTACTTTCCTCTGTTTTTATGGGAAATCACCAAATCTGTCTATGACATTGTAATGGGAAGTACCAGTTCTTGTCTGTCAATTGCAGGAACTTTGAGATAGTGATCAGTTTTTATTACTAGTCTCTACAATGCTAAAGACAACAGAACACTTATCTAGATCTGCAAGAATTACTGTATTACAAACACTGTGAATAACTGGGAATAGCCAGCAATACTGTTTTGTGTCTTGGCTCATCTAAAGTAGTTTATATCTTGTTGTCACAATGAAGGATCACGTTGGAGTTAGATGTCCACAGCTGTAAGCACAGAGAGAAACTAAATTCACCTAAATTCCCACTGAGGCTTTTATTTTCTGAAAACACTAAGGAGGAAAAATAGACCTGGGATTTGCTAGAGAATGAGTTTATCGTTCTTCCTATGGTCTGCTGCCTAGGCAGCAGAAGATCCATCTACACAATGGAAATTAAACCAGAAAAGACTGGGGTTGTTTATTTATCAGGTTAGTAGTTCTACTGACGCCAGCTGTGTAAAAAAACTAACATAATACTCAGCTATACTTACCGGGCAAGCCTGTGAGACTTAAACAGTCATGTAGTGTGGACACTGGCTATGTAGTACAAACTGTTGAAAGAGAGGGAAATTCCTCATTTAATCCCTCAGAAAAGCCATCACCTTATGGCTTAACCAGCAGCTATTTACACCTTCTAGCAGCTGCCTTTCACTCAGAAGCAATTAAACCACTCAATAAATTCTCACCAACAGTAGCTGCTAGAAAGAGGGTCCTTTTAAAACAAATTGAAAGAAAAAAGAAAAGAAAAAAAAAAAAAGAAAAAAGAAAACCACCAAACAAGCAGTCCAAAAAACAAAAGGAGATATCTAGTACATTGCAGTTACAGGAGCAGATTATGAAAGTGTTGGTGACATTTGTAAGCTGACAGCAGCCTCCTCCCATCACTGCTGTATCCTGTGCAGTTAAATCTACCATCCAGATCTCTGAAAGTCCAGCAGACTTGAAAGAGCAGATGCCTCATCTTGAGGGAGTCTAAGACAGACTGCATAAGGAAGCACTTTGAATAATTCACCATTCGCCATCTTCCTTCTAGGCCTGTATTATACAAACACCATGCAGTTTGCCTCTTCAGATGAAGCAGTGGCCTAAAACTGAGCTCAGTTTATCTATCAAATATCAAGAAACAAATTATTTGCCAAAGTCACACAATAAAGCTAATAGCAATCTAACTGAATGCTTCCTCTTCCTAACTATAGTGGGATGCACCTATGAGATGCTCTCCCTTTTTGGTGAAAGACTGTCAGTTGCACAGGTTTTCTTGTATTCTTGCATACTCAAAGGGCTGTTCCCTGATGATTAGCAAGAAGCCGCACCCATCTTGTCAGACCCGGACTGAGCCAGACTGACCTGGCACCTTTGGCTGCCAAGTCTAAATACTGTCAACTGTTATGCACAGTACAGAACAGATGCCCATTAAAACAGTCACAGCTGGTTTTACACACAACAGACCGTCTGTTCATGCAACACAGATGGCTAACAACAGAGCAACTCAGGGCTTTGCTCTTTTCCCTGGCTTCAGGTCAAAATAAAATGAGGGGTTTGATCTTCATGTTATCAGAGACATGACCTGTGACAGAGGAAGGCTTCTGTAACATGTAAGACAGTGTCACAGTCAGAACAAACAGGTAGAGCAGCTGGAGAACATTCCAGGGGACTGTCCCATCTACCTGGGACATTCTCCCAGAGGAGAGCAAGGTGTCCACATAGCATACCACTCCTCTAAGCACATGCACAGAAACAATCTGCTTCTGGGGACCCTCATGTCTTCAGCTATAAGGAGATGGAAATCTTTTTATTATCACATATTACAAAATTATGAAATGTTCAGATGTCATGCCTAGCAGTATCTAAGAACAGAAGGATTTAAAAAAAGAAGCAAGCTGCATAAATATTGGAAAAAAAAATGGCTCAAAGAAGAGTACAGACTAGGCCTAGAAATCTAGGATTTATGGCTCTAGAGTCTTGTACCTCTCCTCTAACCCATAACTCATCTGGAATTCACTTAGCTGTCTGTGTTGCAATCTTCTCTATTCTGAGGCTCCTATTTAGAAAAAGTTTGAGCAAGATTGAAATCTGGTTTCTAGTACGTGGATAATCTAGCTGAACTAAAGAAGGTAATTTATGTGCCTAAAGCAAAGCACATATGCCTTACTGAATACAGATTAAAGTAACCCAGACTTTTCTACAGTTGTAAGATTTGCCACTGGTGTGCATGCATTGTGTTCCTGAAACACCAAGGAACACATGAATTTTACTTCCAGCTTTACAAAGAGACAGAAACTACAATTATGTAGAAAATGGATCTCTTAGAACCATAGAATGGCTTAGATTGGAGTGTACCATAAGAATCATCTAGTTCCAACCACCTTCTTATGGGCAGGGACACCTTCCACTAGACCAGGTTGCTCCTTGAACACTGCCAGGAGGGGGCATCCACAGCTCCTATGAGCAACCTGTTCCAGTGCTTCACCACCCTCACAG
>VYXF01012907.1:35915-46610 GCA_013397295.1 Polioptila caerulea | reverse complement strand
TCCCTCTGCTGTAGCGGCCCTTCCCTACTGAAAGGCTGCAATTAAGTCACCCCAAAACCTTCTCTTTCCCAGGCTGAACAATCCCAGTTACATCAGTCTTTCCATATAGGAGACATGCTCCATCCGTCTAATCATCTCTGTGTCCCTCCCCTGGACTCTCTCCAACAGTTCCATGTCCTTCCTGTGCTGGTTCCCCAGAGCTGGATGCAGGGTTCCAGGTGGGCCCTCACCAGAGCAGAGCAGAGGGGCAGAATCCCCTCCCTCCCCTGCTGCCCACGCTGCTCTGGATGCAGCCCAGGACACGTTTGGCTCTCTGGGCTGGGAGTGCCCATGGCTGGGTCATGTCCAGCCTCTCACCCACAGCAGCCCCAAGTCCTTCTCACAGGGCTGCTTTCAATCATACTCCAGCCTGTATTGATACCTGGAGTAAATTCATTATAGCTGTTCGATGGCTAGATGAAATAAATTACATATATGTTAAATCTTTAGAATTCTCATTTGAAACAACCTAATTTTTGCTGTGAGATAATTACAGACAAAAGTGTACTCTTTGCTGAATTTTCTCCTATTAATGTATAAGGCCTACTGAGATTCTACAAAGACTGAAAATTCAAGTAGGACACAAAAAATTATCCTTATTTAAAAACCTGGTGTGTGACTTATGTCTGGGTCTTAAAGATTTCCTAAGAGCTGTAGATGAACCGGACTAAATCTGTATGAATGGTAATTTGAATGGAACAGGAAGGGTGGACATAACAAACCACGTTCCCAGTTCCTGCTGTAAATAGCAAGCAGCTCTCAGAATACCGCTTATTTTTCTATGAACTCAATTCCTATAACTTCAGTTAGTTCTACTGTCATTTCACTTAATTAGGTAAAGCAACATGACTTACTAGAAATGAACCTTATTTTGCATTAAAAAATGTATCCACATTCTAGAGTTGAGCAAATTTGACATTCATTCTCTGACTTTGCTTTCCTAAACCTCAGCATGAGGCAGGTTTATGAGCTGCAGATTGAGAGTTTGCCAGTACTTTCAAAAGAATATGCTCTCTTGTTCCATTCAGGTGAATTTGGGGGTTTGTTTATTCTTAGCACCTCTGTGTTCTGCACATCTTCACAAGTGTCCTCAGTTTGCTCAAATGAATTTTAATTTTCCCCAGATCATTGTCATCTTCTGTCCGCAGCTGTAGAAAGCCAAGTCTTAATTCAAAGCCAAAGCAATACTGCAGGTGATTGATGAGTAGAAAGTGTTCTGCAAAGCATGCACAGAGAGAATACCATTCTGACTGCAAACTTTTTTCTAGATCTACAAGACCTCACCTGGAAAAGCCATAAATAGTATGTCCAGTTGGCTTTTATTCAGCCAAGACCAGAAGTTCCTTGAGAAGTGGGTGACAAAATCTTCAATCTAGTAGTCTAGAAGGTATCTGCTTATTTTTGATACTGTTGAACATATGCATCAATCCCACTCCTTAAGATGTGAGCATGGGTTCTGGAAATTGAGAATTTTCTTGGAATGCAGGTGTTTTGAAGTTTTGAAATCACTTGCATGACCTTCATGCTTTGACTGATCATGTCAATTATTTCCTTGTCTGTTTCTGAGATGCTGGTGTAAGTTCCTTCATTCTCAAGCCACACTCACAGTGTCAGAGCAGAAGGTCACACAACTCAGACACAGTGAGACACATTAGGAAGTAATCTCCCTCTTGAATGGAGAGCAAAGATCTCATCACTCATTCAGCACTTACCATATTTGCCATCCTTACTGATGTTGATTTATTCTTTTATGAAAAAAATGAGTGGAATGTAAAACAGGCAAAGACAGCAAAATCAAAATTATAAATGAAAAACCAATGGTACTGAAGCTCAAAACTGCTTACCCTTTTGCTATGAAGCTTGTCTAGATTTGCCCTATATAATCAAGGTCAGTGTCCAGGTAAATAGGAGAATGACTAGGAAAGGAATCAGCACCAGCACAATGAGAAGGAAAATCATACTTGTGAATTGTAGCCCAACTTTCAAGTAACACAATATAGTTGTTTTCTGTACACAGATGAAGTATGAAATACTTTTCTGTGAAATTCTCTGAAATCGTCTTTGTAACAGGATGTTGGAAACAAGGAGAAGAGTAAATGAGATCTTCAACGGCAATTATCTTTGCTTTGGGCATTTAACTGCTCCTGTTAAGGCAAGAACTTTTAGAACTGTGATGTCATGCTGTACCAGCCAGCATTACATATATGAATCTTGTCAGATAAATCTTGTCCAGTGCAAGAAGACCCCTGAATAGATAAATGCTTTCAATGGCATTCTTCACTGTAGCCTAAGAAGAATTTATTTTATGGAGAATTCCCATAATCAGGAATTGCTCTTTCTTAAAAATAAAACTGAAAGTATATCTAGGATGCTTTGTTTTACAAATGAGGTCTGAAAAGATTTTAATTTGCTATCTCCTTGAGTTAACATCTACTGTTTTGAACAAAAAGTTCTTAGGGAAATGAGTAAAGACTCTTAACATGGTACAATTAGGAAACATTATGGTCCTATGAGAAACAGACAAGAATGGGACAAGACTGTCAATTGAGTCTCCAACTTGAGACTAAACTTGTTCTGTCTAGACTAGTGGCCTAAACAAAAGCAGTGAGATGTAATGACCCAAGGTCTTTCTATTCTTCAAAGAAGAGACAGCTCCCATTGCTCGTTTTCTGCTAGATCAAAGCCTATGTTTGCTATAGCAAGAGATGATAGTTGTTGCATCTGTTATGATCTTACTGTCTTAATTTGATACTCCAGTCCTGAACATAGAGTTAATTTCTACTCTGTGAGTGGCTAATTCTTCCATAATTTTAGAGTACTTAATGTACTACATTATTTGCTCCAGCTGAATATTAAATGAAATTCCAAGATTATGAATAGGAAGAAAAGAAGTTCCCATTAATTGCTAATAAGGTGGGACAAGAGAAAAACACTAATACATATTATGCACAAAGTAATGTTTGACTGATTACTGACAAGTCAGCTTGGCAGAAACCCACAGACAAGCACATGGGAGGGAGGATGCAAAATTCAGGAGAGCACTCACACTGCCCTTACTGGGATTGGCAAAAAATACTGGACAAACTGTAAGGCATTCAGTGGCAGACACATATTTGTATAATAAGCTGGCAATTGCCACTAAAAAGATACATTGCTCAGTTAATTTGTACAGGAACTTTCTGAGAATGACCTTCTGCTTTGACTGCTTTCCAGTATATAGCAGGAAAGCCAAACCTTTTTTTCCAAACACTGCTACCATTAAGCAGTGCAGAAAAAGTGGGATTCAGAGCAGCCAACAATTCAGTGAATGGATTCCACCTCTAAATACTACGAAAAATAAGCTATTTCCTGCAAGAACATGTTGATTCAGTGGGAAGGTGAACAAAATTCGGCGGAAAACTGGCAGAAGTTTGCAAGTGTTGATCAGAGTTAGTTATGAAGTAGAGTTTTATGTTTTCAGCCAGGACTAAGCACAAATTAATGTGCAACTGTCATTTTCAGGTTTTTGAAGAGGTTAAAGTGTAATGCTATTACATGAAAATGTATGTGTTTGGGCATCATACGGTAAAATGAGATTAATTCTTTTTCAGGTTTAAGGTTTTTTAACATCTTTTTCTTACCCATTTTTTTCTTCATAGATATTCCTACAGAATTCATAATGACATACTTGGTACTGTCAAAGACAGTGGTAGAAACAGGTAGAAACAAATACAAATAGATGGAAAATAGAAACATGGACACAGCCATCCCCAGGATGGGCACATGCTCTTGTGCCATTTAGAAGAAATGTTGCTGTCCTACTATATTCAGCCAGTAACTATCTCCATCAAGTAGTAGGTCAGATAAGCATATGTCACTTTGGGAAAGCAATTGGAGGTGGATGATTTTAAAAATGAAATGCATCTAAAAATGGATGCTCTAATCCACTGTAAACCACCAAGGCACTAGTAGCTGCATTCCGTTCCTAGATATTATCTAATGCAAAACTTACAGAAGAACCCATATATCTGGTTTCTCCACTTTCATGAAGGCACTGGGCAGAACACAGGAGGCCTGCAGCTATGCTGTGCCTCATTAATCTATGAAGAGATTTATGAACAAGATGAACAAAGCAGCCAGTCATGACTCAAGGAAAAATCACTTCTTTTTGTGGTTCTTCTCTTTCAGCTGTCTGAATTTACAGAGCTGATCAATAGCTCTGAAGCAATTCACATTTTCTCTACTGTGCTTATCTGATATTGGCCAGTCAAACCTAGCTTGTTGCTCATATTCCATCCCTTGACTTAAATATAATAAGGGGCATAAGCAATTAATTCACTACCTCTGTGTTGCAAATAAAAAGCCAGAATTATACACCCAAAAGCAAGCCTGACTTTAGTTTTACACTGCAATCCCAAGACAAGGAAAATATCTCTCTTATTTACCTGTAAATAGTTTACCATTCTTTTTTTGCAGCGCAGTTTTTCTATATATATTTTCTTGTTCATTTCCTCCTTCAGTTCTCCACTGCCAATTTCATGTCAGACTTTTCAGTCCAAGGTTATGAACGCTTTACTGGTCTTCCTCTCTCATTGTTTTTGAAACTGCAGTGAACAGGACATGGTTCAGTTACTATTAAGTGAATGTTCAGTCTTGGTCTAAATGCCAGCAAAATGAACAAGGAAAGAGAACAATAAGCCAAAACACTCAGAGACGATAAAGTTAAAAGTAGGCTGTCACATTCAGGTCCTTTTTGCATACTCCTCTTCATCAAGGCCTTTGACTTAGGCATCTATAGCAGGGTTAGAATGGTCTACCATTATTTTCATGGCACTGATGAATGAACTCATTCTAGATGGGGAAAGTAAATATTATGATGCTTGGCACTGGATCCCTATAGCTTTGATGTTTTTTGAAGTTTCCTGCTGCTTCAAAGCAGAAAGAGCAGTGACTTGCGCTATTGAGATTACAAAGGCCTGCCAACAAGGGTGTAGCTCACATACTGGTCTATTAAGGTCCTGAGCAGCACTGTCATCTGGCACCCAACATTCTGCTTCATTCTTCCTCATGTTTACACAAATAAAAAAAACACTGTTGACACTTTCAGGTTCTTGCTCATCCAGGGCCTACAGAGCACTTTGCAAAAGATCAAGGCATTCAACATATACAATAATCCTACCAAATCCTCATCAGTTTAATTGTTGTGGGCAATAGATCATTTTACATTGTTATTATATGCTGATAGCTAGCTATGATAGACTAGTTCTAAAAAGACCATCTTCCAAGAAATTACAGATTTGGTCACATAATAGCTATCATGACAATTAACAGAGATATTGCTATTTTGTTCTCACTCAATAGAGCTCTCCTTTGTCTATTGTGAAATGGCTTCTCCTCAGTATTTTTCTGGCTTCTTAGTTTATCAGAGAACAATGAAAATCATTTATCAAGCCACTGTTAAAGAAGCTCTTGATTTGATATGAAATGCATTTATCCAGCTAAAGACATTGTTTGGCACAGAGCAAATCTTTCTAGAATGACACAGATTTAATTTCAGGTGAATATTATGCAAGTAGTATTTCAGTGACAGGAAGGAGAGCTGTTAAAATCTTTATCCTCACTGTAGAGATGAGTTTGGATGCATGTAGCTATGAAAACAGGGGAAAAAACCTGGACTATTTGATGACGTTGATGATGATGATGATGATGATGATGATGATGATGATGATGATGATGATGACGATGATGACGACGATAACAGCAATATTAATGTTAATAATGATGCTGAAAACTAGTGCTTCTTCATCTAAATCAGACAAAAATATTGAGCAAAGCTTTCAATGAAGATTATTTAGAGAAAGAGAAAACATTTATCATTAACTGAAATAACACGCATGTAATTGGAAGGAAAACAGTTAAATGTGAAAATCTTTCCTAACTCTACACGGACATCTTTTGAGTGAGTCAAACTGATTGATGACTCTTTGAAATCAGTGTAATAATAACAAAGTCAAACTAGACCTACAGAGTTCAATCTTAGCTCTCAACTTTAATCAGTGGAGACAAGAGTTTAATGTATGCAAAAAAATCTCAATGTCAGAACCGCTGACATAAATATCTTACTGCTACAACTACCTCTGGAGACCTTGTCTGACACTCTCAGTGCCAAGCATTATGTAAAAACATTTTCTTTGATGTAGAATTAACAGTCAAAATCAAGGAATAAATAATGGAGAGAGAAAAAAACTAATTTCTCAAGTCCCAATCTTCTTCACGGCCACTACACAGTATTGTCTTGTCTGTGGATTGTTTGTGGTTAGAATCATATATATTGGGAGATTAAAAATCTGGTAACAGATCATCTTCAGTCTGAACAGCCCTGCATGACAAGTCAGAATGTTGACTGAAAGAAGAATCATACCTAGTCCTCAGCTTCCACTGATGATATAATCTCTGACACAGCTTGCCAGAAATAATTGCATCTAATAAACTGAGAGAAAGCACAACTGAATTTATTACAGTTGGGTCATCTTAGGCAATTTAAGTTGTATCATTCTATGCAAATGAACCCACAAAACAAATCCCCCAAATAAGAAATTAAATGCACTCTTGTGCTGGATAAATTCCTTAGTGCTGAGAAAGACCTATCACATGCTGGCAGGTTGTAGGTAGGCCTCTGAGAAGCTGAAAGACTCTTCAGCTTGCAGCCAGTATTTAATCAAGAAGCTGGGGAACGCTTCCCTCTTTTGGAATCCTTCCAACACTACTTCAAGAGCTGGGAGATATCACCAAGTGCTCTCTGGCACAGGAGCTGTATCAGCTGAATACACTAGGAAAGGCCTACCCTACTGGTGGACGAGTGAAAAGAGGCAGGAGAGGAATTCCCCCAAGCCTCTGTTTCAGGGACCTCAGTGACCTGCGGGCACAGTCAGTCACAAGCGTGTATTTCTGCTCTGCATAGAAGCAGTGACACTCTGAGAAGACCACACCCTGCCCCACAGCATCTCCTGCAGAAGGAAATAACAAAAAGACAAGGTGTCTTTGGATTCCCCTTTTTCACACTGTTCTCAATACCTCTGACCATTTCTGGAAGACTTAAATATTACATCTATTGTAATAGACAGGAGAATTTGAGACAGGAGAATTTGGCCTGAAGAATATCTGCAAGTTCTCTACACAAATATCTCCTGACATTGGTGGAGATAGCTTGTTTCCAGAGCAGCTGTGTCCCCACTTCAAAAGCAGAACCAAGGAGAGTTTGTTGTGAATTAACAATGTACTTCTTCATCACTCTGTGTTGTCTATTGACAATAATTCAGCCAGTTTTTCATGGGTGGCATCTCATCTGTTATCCTAAAATAAAATAAAAATTAAAAAAAGAGTATGTCTGTATAAATGGAAGAATTTAGCAAACTTATCCTTGAAAGATTGATTTGCCTTTGAAATATGATCTTTCTTTTATATTTCACCAGCCCTTACTGCTTGAATATTATTCAGGCTTTTTGAATGTGTACACAATTGCTTTCAAATGGATCAACTTCCACACCAAATTATGCTTTGAGATAGAAAGACAGATTTTATTAAAGGAAATGGGTTTCAAGTTTTAAAGCAAAGAGCTTAATCTCTCTCTATTATATTCTAAGGAACTTCTCTTACAGCATTTGTCATATAATGGGAAGCCTTCACAAATGCTCAGTATTTCTATTTTCAAATATTGAAAAATTAATTTGCTTCATATATGATGACACTTTAAAAATGTTGGTTCTATTTTTCTGCCTTGTAATTTTAAGTTTTTAGGTGTTTTCTTTTGCTCCAATTAGTGTCAGTACTTTCAAAACAAAGATATTTAGTCCAGAAAGTCCTTTCTCAGCACCTACAGGGATCACATACCAGTTTGAAGGAGTGTGTGTGTGTTCAGTCTCAAGGGCAATAATCTTCTGTCTTTCCTTGAAACACAGATAGTCATAATTTCATCTTTTTTTCTTCTCTGGTGAGGTGAAACAAAAACTGTAAGCTGACTCAGTCTAGCAACAGAAATAACCTAGGCCATGGAGAAAACAGAGAATAGTTAAAGATCTGTAGGAGAAAAATCCCAATGGCCACATTAAGTTCTCTTAGTAGAATCTGGGGGAGTATTTAAAGATGTTAGTACATCTTGCTTGTTCCTTAACTTCTCCCTAAACACTATGTTTTGGCTTATGTTGAAAACATAAGGGTCTGAATTATGTTGAAAACAAACCTAGGGTCTGACTATATGTGTCCCTTTTTCTGCTCTTACAGAATAGGGCAGGGAGGACAGAAATACTGTGGTCCATCTTTGGAAAAGGGCAGACGCATCCATCACGGGTTTAAAATACCCACTTCTTGACCCACTTGCATACTTTGGTGTATTCATATAGGGGTATGGAGTGCTGCTTTCTCCCACTTTAATGCCTTGCATGCATGTCTCCTTTCTTTAGCATTGTAATCTGTTTACATGCTTTAGCCTTTAGCTCAGCAACGCCACCAACTGCAGATGAGTGCTTGGACAGGAGAAGATTCTCTTCATTACCAACCTCATGTGAGCTTGCCCATCAAGCACTGCTCCCTTAACTAAACACATGCAAAGGCTTTCTATATGCTGACTCGCAAAAGTCAATACATATCTATTGCAAAATACAGGAAAGAGGGGAAAGCAATGCCATTTTGCTGACTGGACAGAAGACAGAGCCATCAGTCCTGGCTGTGAGAGCTGCACCAATATGCATTGCTACTGAATGTTTGCAGTGCAGTAAAATCACATGTACTGAACTGCTCTGCAAGTCCCGTCACTATTTTCAGGTAAAATAGTGGCAACAAGTAGGAAGTAGCTGTTCTGACAAAGAGTTCAGTGGTACTGCAATAGGGAACTTCCAAATTCCCTCCTCAGAGGAGAGAGGCTTCAGATACTCAAAATATCCCAAAAGGCATCAACACTACTCATGTATTCTGAGATTATCTATTTGATAGAGTGTTCCAACTGAAAAATAACCACCGGGCTCAGAAGCCTGAAGTGAGACCTCAGGGCTTTTGGCTGTTCCTTGAAGCACCAGGTTAACAGTGCAGTGACCAGACAGTTAACATGGTACATGTGCTTGAAGTCCATCATCATTCAGCCAAGCATTCATGGTTGAAATTACCTACCTGTGTAAAGTGCTTTGCTAGATCACAGCCTTCCATCCATCAAGGTCTGAGACTGAGTTGTCCTACTAAGGACAGGTCTGCAGGAATGTATAGTGGGAAGACTTTCTCCCATAGTTATTTCATTACTTGCTAAAAGTAAAGATAAAGTCACAACTTGTGGGGAGCAAAAAACCCAAAAACTTCTAAGCAATGACTTTTGACAATAACCTCTAAGAAGTCATCCAAAGTTCTGAAACATGGTCTTCAAAACACAGTAATTGAACAAAGTAGTGTGTCACTCTAAGCTGAAAAGACTCCTGTCCTGTAAGAATAGACAATATTGGGATATTAAAATGTTGCCATAAAAAACTATTTTTAATACAGTAGTTAGCAACATTTCTGCTGACATCCAAATGCTGGATACTAAAAATACTCTCTGTCTATTTCAGAGCAGAATTTTGTATGCATAAAGAAATAGCTGCTGTCTTCAAACACAGAACAGGTCTGACTTCTAAGACTAGACAGTGAAAAAAAGCAGAGTCCCAGGGCTGTGAGGTTACTCTTTTATACTAAATTAGATATATTGTTACTGCAGTTGTATGGCAAATCAGGTCTTTGAATATACAAAATGGCTAGACCCCCATGCCATTGCAAATTCCAAATGGGGGTAAATAATATTTTTACAACCTGTGTATATACACTGATGACAGTGTTGTAAGGTATCCTTCCATCTTAATGAGAAAAAAGTACCATAAAATTTGAATACTGAAATGAGACTCAAAGTATTTTCTCATATTAAGCAACAATGTTTATAAAAGGCACTTACTCTCCTATCCAGCAGAAACAGAACAACTGACTCCTCCAGTATTTCAGTCAAATTCTCTCCAGCAGCTTCCATATATGTCGTGGTCAAAAATAAACCTTTTTCTCACTTTAAATGTAGAGGGACATGCTGTTCCTGATTCCTAAAGTATGACTTTGTTATAGACGGTGACTTGGTCAGGCCAAATCAATAAAATTTCGAGAGCCAAATTAAAAGAAAAAAAATAACAGGATTTATTTTAGTGAAACAAAATGACAGAATTTCACACCACAATAAGGTAAAGCAATGCTCAAGCATTGGATGAACCAGGACTCTGCCCCTGTCACAGCAGTCTGGTGAGGTCCGTGATTTCCTGCTCACCGTGTTCAGATTTTATACCGTTTATTTAGCCTAGGGCCAGGAACTCTTTTGTTTCTTGGAATATTCAGACCTCATCCTTTCAGTTCATGTTGAGACAATACCGACTCCTGAATTAGTTTAAATTTCTGTACAGTCTGAACATTCGGTTTAACTTCTTCTCGGATCCCCTCCCTCCTGCATTCTCCCTTTCTGGAAAATCTTTGCATGTGTGTATGCTTCGCATCCTCCTCTGCCGGGAACTCGTTGCATATGAGTGTGTGCCATATCAGTTCTCCCTGGATCCCCTCAATTTACATTTGAGTTCCTGTGATGAAATTTACATTAAGTCCCTTTCGGAGGGTGGCTCCTAGGTG
>VYXF01012907.1:21474-35238 GCA_013397295.1 Polioptila caerulea | reverse complement strand
AGTGGAAGTCTGACTTTAGGGACACAATGCAAGCATCAGGCTATTGAAGCCAAGAAAAGCTGGTGTCTGATGTGACTAGAGTTTGGATTTCATCTTCTGCAATGCATGTCTTGAATTTGGGGGGGGGCGGGGGTGGGGGGATAATGTCAAGTTTTCATGTGAGTTTTCTTAATATATATCAAAGATGACACTTCCATGATTGTTAGGGCATTTAACTTGAAAAATGATCATGAAGTCCAGCCATAAACCTAACGCTCCTAAGTCCATCACTAAACCCTAAGCACCCCATACTAAATTGTCCTTTTTAATATCTCCAGAGATGGAGACATAATTACTATCCTGGGCAGACTGTTACAATGCTTCACAACCCTTTCTGTGAAGAAAATTTTCCTAATATCAGATCTAGACATCCCCTGGTACTTGATGTGATTTCCTCTCATCATATTCCTTGTTACCTGTGACTGGCTACCAATTGATTTACCTCCATTCACCACCTTGGCTTGGCCATCCAGCCAGTCTCCAAACCAGAATACAGTGCACCTGTCCAGGCCATGAGCAGACAGCTTCTCCAGGAGAATTCAGACAGTGTCAAAGCCTTTACTAACACCAAGTGAAAAACATCCACACTCCTTTCTCCAATAAGTGGGTCACCCTGTTGCAGAAGATGATCAGGTTGGTCAAGCAGGACTTGACTCTCCAAAACCTCTACTGGCTGGGCCTCATCACCTGCTTGTTCTGTACATATCACATGATGGCACAGAAGGTGATCGCCATCTCAAGATGAGTGCTGTCACTGCTCCATAATCATCCCTGGCACTGAGGTCAGGATGATAGGCCAGAAGTTCCCTGTATCATTCCTCCTGTCCTTTTTGTAGATGGGCATCACACTGAGTAGCCTCCAGCCAACCTGGGACCTCCCAGGCTAGCCAGAACTGCTGTTAAATGACTGAAAGTGACTCAGTGAGCATTCCCGCAAGAATAAGTGATCTTACTGTTAAAGACTGCAGCAATGAAGGCATTAAATACCTCAGTAATATACTGTCATGTATAAGAAATCCCCTTCCTTCTTGATATGAGAAATTAGAAAAAAACTCAGAGAAGAATGGTAACAACACATTTGAGTACAAAGACCCAAAAGAAGCAGAAAGCAAATACAAAATCACTTGAATTACCACAGCAAAAAATTTTCCTTCAGGGCCTTCAATACTCCTAACTAGGGGGAATATACCTGATGAAGGTTAAGAGCATTGAATTGTGCATGCAGAATAATTTTCTGTGGGCTCAAGATACTGATTTGGAATCAGGTTTCAAGTCTGAAGACACCGAGATCTGGGAACATGGAGCAGAAGATCATGTAAAAAAACCAACAGGTGCTAGGTAATACCACAACTTTTTGTTGCAGTTGAATTCCCCACCAGAATCCAAAGATTTTGTTTCAAAGTTTTGAAATGTCACTTACCTCTGTCAGCACTTGAAAAGAGTTTTCCTACCAGCAAGCTCTCCTCAAATGCTACTACTAATTTGATATCTGTATATTTGGAAAAAAATTGCTAGGGGAAACAGACATTACTTCATAGATCCATATACTGGAATATAATACAGATCCATGTGTTGGATCCTTGTGGACAAGCAGAAACTTCAGTGAGTGGGTGAATTGTGCTCCTTCCTGTTTCATTCTGTTTGGAGAATTATGCAAGACTCTGTCTCCAAAGTATGTAGGACAACAAAATATGCCAATTACAGGATTAAAGAAAGTGGCAGGAGTGGTTTTTTTTCTCTACGCTGCATGAAAGCCCTAGTGCAGAGAAGTTATTTACCCTGTCCTTCAGATATGTATTTCCAGATCTATCAAGACAAGAAATAGCAGTCTTACTCCAGAGATCTTGTCCTCACCACTAACTTCTTCTTCTGACCAACCTGTGTTATGGTCAAGCACAAAAGATATAGCAACTTGAACAGTAATTTATCGAACTAAAAGCTGACTTGATCTGGAGCTGCTTCATATTCTGCAGTTTTCTAAGTTTAAATTTTCTCTGTAAAATCACAGTCTCGTTAACATATTTCCTGGACATTCTTCATTTATCAGAAGGGTATGGAATACCCTTGGAATATGAAACATTATTCAAATATTCTCTCTTTTTGTGACCTAAAGATTCAAACCAACCTAAAGCACATTGACAGAAAGAGGTTACAGTTTTAAAAGTTCACCAAACCTGAATTTTCCAAATATTTTAGCTTAGCTTGAAAAATATATCCTTTATGATTCCTTGTGATGTAGTCTGAGCTTTGAGTTCCACTAGTGTAAACCAGAAACCCCATACGACACGTCTCAAGAGGCAGATTCATATTGATAAAAAGAGCAAATATTAGTCAGTAAATACAAAACCCCCCTGAATCAGGCTTAAACCTCCACTGAGACTGGCAAATCAAAGGCTGAAAGACTGCATTAAAAGGGGAATGCGTCAAATTTGCCCATGACTTGAATCCAGCATAAATGCAAGTGATTCACCAGCTGCAGGACAGATCACGTCCCTGAGAGGGAGTCCTACTTGTTCCTTCACACAACTCCCTCTACCAGGACTTAGAAACTGATGTACAGGAACAGACCTTAAGAAGTTTGCAAGCATTGGGGAAAAAAAAAAAAAAAAATCCTGCATGGTTTGGCAACGCAAATTCTGCCACCTACTGACGATGAAAATGAACCTGAAGTTCGCGAGCAGCCTGAGAAAGGCCTGGCTCACACAGCTGCTGGTGGCTGGGCACAGCTTTAACCCCACTGCCACCCGTGCCTCACCCAGGCACTCTGCCTGCATGCTCAGAGCATAAAAGACGATGAGTGTGTGCAGCGCAGCAGTGCATGAGAAGGAGGACCAAGCCAGTTAGTACAAACCCAGTTCGTTCATCATAACACGCTGGAACTGCTGCTGTCTCTGGATTTTGTCTTTAGAGAACTCAATGAGTAGATTCAGGTATTGACTGCATAGAAGCATGATATGGGAAGAGGGAAAGGCAGCAGACACTGAATTTTCACAGTCCTTTGGCTTACTGGAGAGCAATCAGCACTCTCCATCTTTAAACTGTGTCAGCCACATAGTGATTCAATGAGATTTTGCAATTTCCTAAAATGTCAGATGGCTCTGAACTGAGCCATACATAAAAAGGAGATAATCTGAATCAGTGAAAATCATCATCCAGTGAAAATGTATACACTCTCTGCCCAAAATCTTCTCACCTTATTTTCATTGTCCTGTGTCTTGCGCACAGGTTCTAGGAGGAGACAAAGCATTTAGGGCAAAGGCTGCTGTGCCTACTGTTACAAAGAGAAATTTTGTAAAGCAAACTGTGTGGTGTTCAGAAATGTGATTTCAGAGCAAAATCATATGGGTTAGAACATTAGCTTCTACATATCTGCCCTGGAAGCATTTCTAAGCTAGATAGGTATAAACTCATTGCTACCTGCCACATTTCTCAGTGCTTACCTACAGTGAAATTGCTCTTCAAGCTTTTGTAAAGCGGGTGGCAAATGCATAGAAAACTACAGTTGAAATAACAAAGAGGCAAAAAGCTACACTGCTTAAAGGATGCGTTACGAATTAATAAAGTCTTCAATTAATCATTAAAAATCTTAGCAAGGGCAGACTGCAACAGAATCCAGGCTTGCAGTCTCCATCTTCCTTGTTCTAATGACTTGAAAACTCTTTGTCCCTGACATGGACAATGAAGTCGACAATTTGATGACTTGACTGTGCATGAGTACCACAGTTAAAGTATTTGTAGTCCCTCACATGTTGTAAGAGTCACTAGGCCACAACTCAGGACTGGGTTTAACTTTCCTGCTCCAGAGCAGGCACACCAGAACTGACAGATAGAAACATGGCAACAATAAAAAACAACCATAACCCTAATGAAACAGTACTAATGATTGATACTTCATGCCCATCTATAAACTCACAAGGAGAAATAAATGCTGCAAGAGATATTCAGTGAGATACAGGAAAGGAAAACACAAGAACAGTAGGAGTCAGTATCTTCTCTACTTAATGTGAGGGTAGCTCATCTACCTCATCTTTACCAATGTGTTACACACACTGACACCTGCTTAATGTGATCAAACCCTTCTCACAACAGAATGGATCTGCACTATAAACCAAATATGGTTCCCCCTGCAAGCTCACTAGCTGAGATGGAGATAATCAATTCACCAAGAAATTTTGCAGGAAAATACAGTATCCCAAATCTACTACTGCAGAAGTCTTGCTCTAAAGAAGGATGAAAAGCAGCTAATTCTTTCATAAGTTAGCCTACCCCTCTTATTAAGGCAGATCCACTCATTAGAGAGGTGGAAGAAGTCCCCTCTTCCCTGTACCCTGCCACCAGTGCTAAGCAGCAGAATACATCCTTTGGAGATTTTGTGGAATTGGTGTCTCTGACGAAAGAAAACTTTACAGTAGGAAGACATTTATTTCAGGAAAGTGTCTGAGGCTGATCTATTAGGCAAACATGATGGGATAACACCTGAAAAAGAGGAGGTCTCTCAATCTCTTCAGGTCTCTCAATCCTACCTGAAGTTATTTGAGATTAGATTACCATCACTTCTATTGCAACTGAGTTCTCTTGCTGTTTTAAGAAATATTTTGACTAAGCAGTTCCTCATTGAATAATGCAAGTTCCTTGAAACTGAAACATTTTAGCAATGCAGAAATCTTTCCCTAAATCTGTCAGAAATTAATTTTGCTATCTGAAGGATAATGTCTGATCTATACCAGAGTCTGTCCTTGGTCATTAATCCAAACAGAACCAACTGTTCAAGGAGTGAGGAATCATTTGAAAACAAGCAAACAGCAGTGCATTATTTCCAACAGCATTTGCATTATCTCAGTAATTAGATGATTAACTAAAAAAGCAAGAGGGTATCTTTTCAGAAGGAAAAATATGAAATATTTTTTTTTCCTACTGCAGAACAAACAGCTACTGAAATCTGTCTTTGTGGCATGGCACTGTTTATCACTGTTGAGGTTTTGTTATGCAAAGTACAATGTGTAATGTAAATTGTCTGAGAACCTGTGTTTTCTCTATCTACTCATAAATCTTCCTGCCTTTCACTGTTTTCCTTCATTTGCTGTTCCTGTTTTGCAAGCACAGACTGGCCATACCCTCCAGCTGTCTCAAATGCACAGCACATTAGGAAACAGTGAGGATGGTGGGCTTGTAGCCAGGAGCCTTTTTATGGCTTCTGTGAAGGAAGACTTCACCAGCAAGGAATGAGAGATGAATGGCAAGGAATGAGATGCAGAATGGCAAGTTTTAGTCAGGACCAGGGACAGAAACAGTGATCAGGTTGCACAGAGCATCTTCCAAGGGAGATGAGGGGCAGGCTCTCACCTCTGGCCTTCTCCATAACAGTTCTTACTGAGTAAGTAGCTGACCTTGGGCTCAGACAGCTAAAGTTAAGTCAGACAACTAAAATTCTGGAATGTGGATGTGTGCTGGACCCTACCTACTGAGGATCTGACACAAGAAGGGAGAAGTGTCCTCATCTACCTCTGAAACAAGAGGCTTTCTGGTAATGAGCTACTGCAAGCATCCATGTCAATGGACTCAGTGGATAAGTGACACCTCTCTAAAATATACAATGTTCCCACAACACTACTAAAATCCAGTTCTCCACATTTAAATTTTTTCCATCTTTAAGCTTGAAAACTGTCCCACAAAGTCTTTTGAATTTCAAAATGACACATTTCTCACTCTTCTGCAATTCCTCCTACCAGAAATAGCTACAAAAGTGTCCATATCAGACACTGCATCCCACCCCAGAATTTTTCCAGGACCATTAAAATTTATAAAACTGCACTTTTGTACCCAGGGTCTGTCAGGAACTCTGTGGTCTATGCTTAGCTAGCTGCCTTGGTCATGTTCCTGGAACCTGGTCAGTGAGACAACAGGACAGTGACAGGGCAAATAAGAAAAACTTCTTCAGTCAGTTATTAGCACTCTTTCCACATTCCTCTGCCTCCTGAGTCTGTTGCCTGTATCCCTTCACCCAAACATCTCAGTTCTGTGTCATTAATCACACAGTCATTAGTCCTGCAGCAGGAGTTAAACACTTCTGCTTTTCTGCCACAACTGTGAAGATGCCACAGCAAAAGAGCTATTTCTCAGTGTCACCTGCTCAAGAGTGATGTATCTTCAAGTGAAACAACAACATGTTTGGCTTGTTGGACTAATATCTACAAGCAGACTGTTTCTGCTTCTATTTTGGTAGTATTCGCCCACTTAGGAACTTACACGAACTGTCAACAAAAGCATTAATAACAGGAAAAACTGGTGTAGGTGACTAGAGGCTGGAGTTAGAATGGTGTCAGGTAGAAGCAAAGAGCAACAAGAACATTCTGGAATATTGTTGAATAAATATTTTTGGGAAAGGCAAAGAAATGTAATTCCTACTGACAAATCCTGAACGTTACAAAACAACTTACTTGGTGGATATTATTACAGTATTCAGGGGGATTTTTTTTTCAAATGAAAGAGATGTAGCCCAAACAAACAACCAAACAAACAAAAAAACCAAAAAGAAAACCCCTAAAAATAACATTGGCTGTTTGTGTTCCTGTAAAATACTTACTGAGTTTGAATGAACAATCAGAAGCAACTGTACCTCTGTAAATTCTCCAGGTAAGCCATAGCCTCTAGATAATCAAAGACCTGCTAATCAAAGATAAAGTACTGACAAGAAAAAAATGCTTGAAGAAGTTATTAGAATTTGCACTTCTCAAGAATACTGTCAGTCAATGTTTTTTGTTTGGTGTTTCTACTACAGTGATTATTGTAGATGGGCAAGAATTCTTTCCCCCATCCAATTTTTTCGTGGCCTTAGACCCCAGAGCTAGTAGTATGAGACTGCATCAACTAACACATGCCTTTGCCCTGGTCCAAAGGACATGGGCAGCCTGACAACTGATACTGCTCAGGAGATGGAACCTAAATCCACTGGAGAACATAAACCATTCACAGTACCATCCTGGTCTCCAGGACCAACAAGATGGAAACCCTCCAACTAGGCCCACAAGGTCACACAAGCTCTACCACTTGCAATTATTTTCTTAAATAAGCAATGTGCATTTTTCCAAAAGAAACTAAATATTAACAGGAGCTGATGAATATGTAGAACTTCTGAAAGCCTCCATGTTTTCTGTGAGCCAGAAAAATAAACATAATACTAGATTTTTCAAACATTCTTTTTATCACTTACAGGCTTTCACTAAGCAAAGTACTTGTTATGAATTTATATGGAGGAAATATGCAGGCTGAGATTGGCAATTTCAAATAGATCTCAATGTCTGTTTATACATAAACATGTACTTCTTTTTGTAATTGGAGTAGTGGTCACTGTATTAAAAGAAATTGCTTTTTGAATTTTTATTATCCTTATTTTAAATGTAAATGTGGGTGGTTCAAAGAACAACCAAGCATTGAGGCTGAGACCTTTAGAACCTGCCCCAGAAGGAAAAAATCCAGTGAAATTCAATATGAAGGCCCTATCATCTTCTTTTATTCGCTGTCACTGCCAGCTGTATTGACTGTATATATACACCATCAGCTGCAGTACGGAGCTGAATTACACAGGTCCCCTGACAGTCCCATATTTCTATCCACCTTTCTGGTTTAACTTAGCCTGAAAGCCTCAAAAGACTCCTTTCAAGGACTCACACATAGGATAGGAAACAGTATTTTGAGCTCTGTCAGTGTCTATTCACCTACACTGAGTATATGAATAAGTGTTTGTGTCCATAGTAAAGCACTCTTCGGTCTTAACCCTGCACCTGATTTGAATGCCACTTCTGAGCCCACTGCAAATATTCAGCACAACCAATAATCCAGACCTATGCCAATCTATCAGTCATTAGCTGGCAATTACTATAAGCTAAAAAAAATTCAGCCTCCGGAGAGGGATTCCTACTCCTCTCTCATATAAAATAATATGCAGAAAGCCAGAGTATTACAAAACTTTGAATATAGCCATGTCTCCTTTCTTCTCTTACTCTGAGAATGAGCTGAAACTTCCTTGATGAGTGATTCCTTGCATACCATTAAAGAGAATGGAACAGTACCTCCTTCTATAGCTCCACTTTCTTAGAAACAAATGGCAGGTCCTCTTAGCACAGGTTTTTTTAGGCAATGACTCTTCTCTTAGAGATTTACAGCAGCAGTCTTGCAAGAGATTTGTTGTAGGCAGCCCTCCACCTGTAGTCTTACATCTTCACTATGGGAGCCGTAACTCTGCTGGAATGAAATGACAGGAGGCTGCAATAGCTCATCATGTATTATGATGGTACAGTCTCTATAGGAAGGATTGTACTTGGCTTTGTATGCCTCCTTTGGGTAACACAAAACTTTTTCAAAAGGCTGAAATACATTCTACTGTTTTGATTGCTACCATGCCATCATTGCACACCCCATCCCCACCTCCATGCACACACAACAGTATCATCCTAGGTGTTTTAAAGAAAATTTTTTGTAAAGTGGATTTTTTGGGTGCTTGGATACTGGATATGGAACATTTCAGCCGCAAATTGCTAGCATGATTCTGGCTCAGGCCAGTAATGATGTAAATGTGTGACATTGTGTGCTTTGCTTGCATGAAATGATCTATTCATACAGTTCATGCACAGGTGATCTGATATTAGAATGAAGTCCAACAGGCATTAAACAGGGCAAAATCCCCATGCTTTAATATACAAAGAATATCCATTTTACTTTCATTATGGCATGAATGTACTACCTTATATACAAAGCAGTACCTAAACTAAATGTTTAGAAAGCCATTTTCCTAATATGCTAAAATTATAATCCTCTAATGAGTCCTGAACAATTTTGAGAGCCTCCTACAGACAGGATCTCCACTGTACACCTCTATCCTCTCACCAGAAAGTTACACCTCAAAGGGTATAATGGACCAAAATTTTGTTTCAGGACTGGAGAATGAAAAATTCACCTTCTCAACTAATTCAAAAAGCCCTATGCTCTTTCTCTTTCCTTGGAGTTTCCAGTTTTAAATTGAAACAGACCTAACATGACTCATTTATGGGGCTTCAGTACAAAGTATAATCACAATGTATTTTCTGACCTTCTCAGAGAGTTTACTGAATTGTCCTGTTCTTCTGTGGTCAGACATGCAGCAAGAAAAAAATCCTAGCCTTAACTGGTGATAGCTCAGACTTATTGAGCACTGTGCATCTTTTCTTAGTCAGCAATCAAAAAGTCTGCAAGAATCCTGCTATTCTAATTCCAAAGAAGGATGCCTTGAATGTTTTTACTTTGACTGACAAAAAATTCAAACTTACAGGATTTTTAGTACACAAGCTAGAGTTTGTAACATACAGCTTCAGTTCTCTGCTTTGTTACTGGTGTCCTGTGTGATTTGACACAAGCCTCTATGCTGTAGTTCCACAGCACTTAGAAATATGCAATGGCATGGTTTAACTTTTCAGAAAGATGATCAGTTTCACATGGGTACCAAGATACATAGCACCACAAGAGTCTGAATAAGTCAGTGGGCTTTATCCCCTCTCCCCTTAGAGACATACTAACAGCCTATTTGGCACGTGTTTGCTGCAATTCCTTCTCATGATGTGCTTCAATTAGTATTCTGATGAAATCAGCAGAATCACCCCTAATCCTGCATCGATACAAGTATATTCACTGGGCACATTATGGAGCAAATACTTGTGGTTCTGTTTTAAAATAAATTTCAAAAACTATAAAACCAAAACAACCAAAAAGGCCAAGCTCAAATAAAAACAACCTCAATAATATGGAGGCCAAGCACAGAGGACTGGATTTTAAAAATTCCGAGTGATTGCCAAGCACACATAGATGCAGATTTATTGGTAGGTGGAAGAAGTCAGCAGAATGATAATAAGGAGAGTTTGTCAATTAGAAGAAGGAGGCAAACACACAGACTGCAACAACACCTTGCTTGTGCAATATTCGATTTTTAGTCTGCACAATGCACTTCTTCCCATTTCATTAACGGCAAGGCCAGGTTTTGACTAGTTCTTGGTTGAGCACTTAATTCAGAACCGAGCTTGTTCAAAAATTCCCTCTCAAAATTACCACTTAAGAACATATCAAAAAGGACAAAATTTTATCTAGTAATAATTTACAGGTATTTCATTAATATGGAACAAAAGATATAGATAATATTGTACTTTGTAAAATCCTTAAGTTTTTAAATATGGCTGAGTAAGGTCAAGATCCTGCACCTGGTGAGAAATAAGAAGGTGAATATTACCATACAATTAATGCTTTTTTCTCAGAATAGAAGAAGTTTCAACATAACTTACAATTTTCTCAAGAACTAAAGGCATTTCTGTCATTCTAGGGCCTTCTCTCTGTTGCTGTCTCTCTTTCTCAGTATCAGATGGTACTTAAAAAACTCTTTCCTGTCATTTTGAGTCTAGCAATGAAATGAAAATACAGATAAAGCTCTTGGCCAGGGCAGAAGGGCAGACTCAAATGTGTTATGGAAAAATAGGTAGACTCTTACTAACAGTAAATTTGGGCAGATTTGCTCTTTGACAGATTGTGATATAACCATGCCTTACAGCCTATTACATTCAGATTCAGAAAGGTATCCAAAAGCACAATTCAAAAAATGCACTTAGACATATGCCTAAAGTTCAACTTCAGTATTACTGAACTAAGATTCAGCAAGTCTCATTTCAGTTCCTTCATGAAATGCTAATCTAAATAAATAAAAAAGCTCATATAATTATGAATAAGCCAGAATCTTTTAACTTTTCCTCTCCTTTTTGTGACTGACCAGACAAAGTAAAGTGAAACTATTGGGAGCCAGGCAACTACTGCTGCTGCTCTTACCGGATCTCTACTGAAAAAAGTAACTATCTCCTTAGTCCAGGGGTAGAGATTCTGATGATTATTTCTAACACTTGTATCTGTTTGAACAATTTCTACTGTTATCATATATCTGCACTAAACACTAGTTACCTATGCTACAGCTAGTATGTCTTCACAAGCTTTTTCATAAAGGCTCTCCTAGCCAATGAAGCACTGGCATTTTTTAATCACTATTAAGTTACTATTGCCTCTCTGCAGCTCCGCAAAGCTTTTCATCATTAACTAGAAAGTTGTTTTTTTTTTTTAAGAGTCCATAAATTTGGGGGACAGACACTGTGTTTTAATGCATTACTCTCTTCTGATAATAATGCTGAGCATGTTTAGTCTACATGCAAAAAAATAGGAGGCGGAATTTAATTTCCATGACAACGTTTTGAGATCCTAAATGAAACTATTGAAGCAAAAGTCCTAAACGAATGCACTGTTTTAAAAAATTGAGTTTGGTCTGTTTAAGAGACTGAGTAAATAACATCTATGGCACAGACCTAATGCTTTTGATATCAAAGCAAATGAAAAAAAGAAACACTGGGACAAAAGTCAATTTTATAAATGGTAAAACAGAGGAACAGAGATTCTGATGGCTCCAAAGTCACACAAGAATTGGCTAAAAATTTCTTGTTATCAATTAGTGTGTCAATAAAATAAATCATTCCTTCTAAAGAGCATTCCTGCAAAACAGTTCTTTGATGGCTGCATCTTTGAACACCACAGAAATATCTGGATAGAATGAGGTAGAACAATGAAAATAATAGCAATATACACGTAAATGGTAAAACACTATTTTAACCAGACACTATAAAATCTGAAAACTGTGATTTTACTGATGAGTCATCAACCTTGGAGGTATTTAAAGGATATGTAGATGTGGCACTAAGGGGCATGGTTCAGCAGTGGACTTGGCAGTGCTGGGTTATAGTTGGACTCAATGGCCTTAGAGGTCTTTTCCAAACAAAATGATTCCGTCGTTCTACTTGCCATTAAACTGACAAGAGCTAAAAAAACCCAGTGTGATTCACAACTCACCCACATGTCAGTTTCTAGGATTTTTTGGAAGACTAACACAACTCCTTCTCTAGTCACAAGGTCTCTTTCGCCTCATTCTGCCTGTCAAAGAATCATTTTATATTTAGGCCATTGCAATGCTCTTTCTAATCACAGATATTCTACTATATTGATAGAATAGTAGATAACTCTGCTACTGAGTTAAGATTCAGCATAAAAAAAAAAATTATACTGCTTCATATGTTTAGGTTGTGTTCAAACGCAACTGCTGGGCCAATAAACATGCCTTAAGAGGAACTGAGGTTAGCTAATGTGACACTCAACTACAAGAAGGACAGGATGGAGGATGTGGGAAACTACCGGTCATGTCAGGATGACCTCAGTGCCTAGGAAGGCTGTGGAACAGATTATCTTGAGTGCGATCACACAGAATGTGCAGGACAATCAGGCGATCAGACCCAGCCAGCATGGGGTTAGGAAAGCCAGATCCTCATTGACCAACATGATCTCCTTCTATGACAAAGTGATCTGCTAAGTGCACAAGGGAAAGGCTGTGGGTATTGTCTATTGGGACCTGAGCAAAGCCTTTGACTCTGTCTGCCATGGTATTCTTCTAGGGAACCTGGCTGCTCATGGCTTGGATGAGTGTGTTGTTTGCTGGATAAAAACCTGTCTTTTTAGCCCAAAGAGTGGTGGTGAATGGCACCACATTCAGTTCGCAACAGGTCATTAGTGGTATTCCCTCTGGGCTCAGTACTGGGGCCTATGTAATATATTTATCAATGACCTGGACAAGGGGATCAAGCGCATCTTTAGTCACTGTGCAGATGACACCAAATTGAGTGGGAATGTTGACATGCTGAGGGTAAGGAGGTTCTGCAGAAGGATCTGGACATGCTGGATTGGAGGGCCAAGGCCAGTGGTCAGAGGTTCAACAAGGTCAAGTGCCAGGTCCTGCCCATGGATCGCAATAACCCCAGGCAGTGCTACAGGCTGGGGGAAAAGTGGCTGGAAGCTGCGTGGTGGAAGGCCCAGGGATGCTGAACACGAACAGAGCCTGAACACGATCCAGCAGCACATCCAGGTGGACAAGAAAGCCAATGGCATGCTGACCTTTATCAACAATAGTGTAACCAGCACGACCATGGATCGTCCTGTCGTGCTCAGCACTGGTGGGGCCACACTGTGAGCTCTGTGTGCAGCTCCAGGCCTCGCAGAAGGACACTGGGGTGTGTCCAGTGTGTCCATAGAGGGCAATGGAGCTGGGGAAGGGTCTGGAGCACAAGTCTTAAGAGGAATGGCTGAAGGGAGCTGCAGTTGTTTAGCCTGGAGGAAAGGAGGCTCAGGTTGTGACCTTATCACTCTCTACAAGTGCCTGAAAGGAGGTTGCACCTCGGTGGGGGTCGGCCTCTTCTTCCAGGTAATAAGAATTGGCCTCAGGCTGCACCAAGGGAGGTTTATATCGGATACTACAAAACATTTTTCCACCATAAGGCTGGTCAGGTATTGAAACAGGCTGCCCAGGAAAGTGGTTGAGTCACCATCCCTGGAGGCGTTAAAAGAAGTGTAGAAATGGTGCTTGATTCTACTACAAATTCTTGGCTGCAAATGCGTATGTACTACGAGGTCATACAAGCAGCTGTTTTCTTCCCCTCACCGGGAGGGCTCTCAGATTCTTGGGAAGCTCCGCTGAGCAGACCTTGGCTTCCAGCTGCCCTCGCCGCGGCGCGCACCTTGCGTGGGGCGAGCAGTCAGCGAAGGACGAGGCCGGAGCTCGCGTAGCCCCACAGGCGCAGAGGCCCCGCCACCGTCACACCGGAAGCGCCTGAGCGCGCGGGGGGCGGG
>VYXF01012907.1:8434-20815 GCA_013397295.1 Polioptila caerulea | reverse complement strand
GCTGTGCTTTTCTCACTCCTGGCTGTGCAGCCCCCTGTTCACCCCCCCAGCCCCCCCAATAGCCTTGCTCCTTACCATGCTACGCACTTCCACCCTCTGCGTACTGTTCTGTGTGCAGCTTCTCCTGTGGATCATCTTCACCTTTCCCTTTCTTCCGCAACCCTCCTTTGGCTTTGCAATCTGTGGCATACCCTGCTCCACTTCCCTGCTATGGCTGCAGCTGCGGACCTCCAGTTCTCACCTGCCATCCTCGCAGTGCCTTGCACCACTGTCCTATGATCTTCACGCCACTTCACCCCTGCTATTCCTCAGTGCATCTCCCTAGATAGCTCTGCGTGCCCTGCCCTTCCGCGCAGCATGTTCTTTGGGGTCCCTACTGCCCCACCCGACAGAGAGAAGCTATTCCATGGGAGAAAAGTCATCAGGCCCAGGGCATCCCTGAAGTCCACTGCCTTTGGAAAGGGAGACAGTTCTAATCCCAGCCTCCTTCCTCACTCTATGGCCAAGGGTTCAGGTGCCTCCCTACATCCATTTCCCTGTGTGTGATTGGTCCCGTGGACATCTCTTGTTTCCGAGGTCGGTTTTTCTTTCTTCCCCCTCCCCCTTCCCTCTGCTTTGCCCTTACTGACTCCTTTTTCCCCCCCATAGTGGTGCTGCCGGGCAAGGCACAATCGGGAGCTCCACCCAACGCTCCAGTTTGCGGCTCTGCTTCCAATTTTAACTTTGCCTTTGAACAACACGGCGAAAGCTATGCTGGTTTTTTACGTGGCTCTTTTCTGAAGGCTGTAGTACGAATGATCACGACTGATGCCTTGGCTGTGCTTTACTCGGTTGTAAATGTTAGTTTCCTTTGGCTGTATTACTTGCAGTGGCTGAATCCAGCTTCCAGCAGACTGCTTATGTGGGAAAGTCCGTCTCTGCTGTCCCAGATGACTCATCACAGAGATGAGTTTTTGTAGCTCATCCGTTCATGCAGACTTTTATTTTTATATAAGAGCTCTGTCCTCCCAATGCAGAACACTGCGGAGAGCTGTCCAGTTGCAATAGGAAACATCCTTTCTGTATAGCAAATATGCTGCAAAGAGGGAGGCAATCAGCTTTATGGTGCGTGAACAAATGGTTTGAATTAAGAGAGTGGGATATATGCTAAATGTTAGGGACAGATTTTGGAATTGTTCAGTCACTGCAGTAGACTGGCAGAGGATATTGTGAAGTCTGCATTGTTTGAGGTTTGCTAAAAAAAACCCCAACATGTTAGATAAACATCTGTCAGGAGTGGCTTAAGGAAAGCTGATACAGACTTGGAGCGCTGAGAGTGAAGTTGATGTTTTGAAGTAATGTTTTGAAGTATTTTCCAACCTAATTTTCTGTGATTCCTATCCAAATTGCTTTTCTTAGGTGTTTTATAGGCCCTTTCTAGCTTTTCTGTATGAATTTGAATTGCAGTTCACTCTTCTTTTCTTAAAGGAAAATGCAGGCTTATTTGTGGGCAATGTTAGAGGATGAGTTGATTTGCATAGCTGGCCTGTTCATGGGTCTCAGCTGATTGATTTTGGGTTTTAGTGAAATTTATGTTCTGTTGCCAGCTTGTATTAATAGTATTCTACTACACTTTTCATTTAAATCCTTATGTGTGACAAGATACGGTACAACAATTGAGCTTTGTACCCCTTATACATATGACTGAAGTATAAAGAATGGCAGTTTATTTAATTTCCTAACTGTAAGCAATGGTATGTCTCCTCAGGAAATCCAAATTGAAGGCTAGTTGCTGAATATTTTATCAGCAGTTTTGTCTGGTGTATGGATTTCAGAAACCTTGCTACCTACCATACAGTATTACATTAGGTCCTAATGTCTGTCCTATCATCCCTTTTATCATTAAAAATAGATGTTGTGTTCTTCATCTACCATGGTCTTTGCACTTTGCCTTCTTTCATTTTTCCTGGGCAGGGGTCCATCAGACGTTCCTTCACGTTTCCTCACCTTCTTTTTGCTTCTCCCTTTGTAGCTTTGAATTGGTCTTTGACATAATCTCTCCTCTTATCATGAACACCCTCATTCCTTATGACTTTGTTTTTCTAGATTTCTCATTGAGTTTATTTTTCAGCTCTCTAGCCTATTTGATCTTCATCTGCTAATCCCTGTTCCCATTTCTGACAGAAATGATTACTTCTGTTTTGATTCTGCCAACCATTTTATTTGATTTCTGCATCTCCAAGTCCCTTTCTCATGACTGCCACCTTCTCCTCTCATTTCTGATAATGCAACAATCTACCTGTGACTGATTGTTGAACTGGGTAGAATTCTTTGTAGTTTTATTCATAGTTTTTATTTCATACCCAGTTATCCATTTTTCCCCCAGATATGTTTCCCAGTTCCTTTGCTTCACAGGCTGTCTAAAGGCCTCTGTCTTAGGCTTTTTCCTATGCCTCTTCCACAGCAGAATCTAAAGGTTTCCAGAGAAAAAATGATTAGAATTGACATGTTTACCTTTATTCAGCATTATTGATTGCCTCTTACAGAGATGCATTCTCGGGTTTGTTTTCTGCTTTTTCTGCCTTTTTAACTACCCATTCATTCAGTTTTTCTGTTTTAATTTCAAATTTCAGGGTTTTGCCTCGTGCTGCCATCTTATTCCCTTCCTAATTTTATTCTGAGCTGCTATTCTCCAACCTTAAAAATAACAGCACTCCAGTCTGTTTCCCTTCTTTTCCAAATTCCTGAACAGAGGAATATGTTAGTCATCACACATTCTTTCTTTTTTCTTCATACTAAATTAATTCCAGTCCAGATTCTGTGTTATGCTGAAATTGTCTTCAGTTAATATCTCTACAGGCTTCTTGTGCCCAAGTTGCAAGGAGTCCACATCTTTCTTACCCTCCTTGGTCTCTGTTGCTTTTGATAGCATATGTAGTCCTCTACCACATGATGTCTTATTCTCCCTGGGATGTCTGTAGTGACACAGGATTTTCTGAGTTGGGAAGAACCCACAAGAATCATTGAATCCAACTCTTAAGTGAATGGTCCGTATAGCGTACTGTTGTTTTGCAATTATTCACAGCCTTCTACTCTCTGATTATTGTTTATTTGCCACTACTTCTTCCTGTGGTTATAATTCCAGCCTTGTCCCCCCTTTTGTTAACTTCCCATTTTGCCAGATTTTCAGCTTTATCTCTTAAGAGTCTTGTTGAATTAAACTTGATGCAACCATACCAGACATTCTTCCATATGGGCTAATTCTTTCTGTTGCTCCACTGCTGTTTTTCCTGCTGAGGCGATTAGAACTGGAGTACTTCTTTTCCAGTTTCTTTCTTATTTTCATTTTGGTTTTCATGTTTGCACAAAGTTCTTTCACCTCCCCTGGTGTAGCATCTTCTGTGATCACCACTATTTCTTTATCATCGCAACTAGAATTCTTGTTTACTTCTTGTTCCTTTTCAGTGTTACCTGTTGTTTCTCCTTGGTGTTACAAGGGTGTTGTCATATTTTTTTCTTCAGGGGCTTGTGCAATTCTGTGCTTATTTAGGATCACTAAGCTGTCATTTTTTTGTGCTTGCTATCTCTTTACTATCACCATCTTGAACCTTTAGCTTGTAGAGAAAAGCTTATGCGATGTCAGCTACATCTTAGCAGTCTTGCTTACTTATTGTTAGTTATCGTGAACAGATCTTCCTAACATTTCTTTGAGTTGTAGTTTAGCCAAAGTGTGCTATGCTATATGAGATGAAAACCTGTAAAGGAAGGGACAAATACTGAGATGGGATTTCTGTCTCCTGTCTGGTGTTCTTCCTTCTTGTCAGTAGCTTCATGTTGTTTCAGCCCATTGTCTTCTCTTGGCCATATCTTTATCATGAGATGGATGTTTCCATGAGGAAGGTGCTTCTCTCTGGATGCATCTCTTTTGTCATGGATCTGCTGTGCAAAAAAACTTACGTTTCTTCTTACTTTTGATGGACGTAACTCTAGTTTGAGTTTGTGGGGGTTTTTTGTATGTTTGTGCTGTTTTGGAAATGATCTTCTCTACCTAAATGTAGGTATCCTCTGAGCAAATGGTGCAGAAATTCTGAGTTTTCAAAATAATGGCATTTCTTTCAAAGCTTTAGTTTTACTGAGGAAGAATAATAGAGTTGAGTGCTGATATTCTCTTCCCTTGCTTTTCATTCTTCTTCTCTGGTGATATTTTCTTCTATGTCACAGCATCAGTCCATTTTAAAACTGAATTTTCAGGAAGTACCTGTTGGAGCTACCTGTGCTGCCACAGCTGTTGGGCCATGCTGTAAATACATTTGTTTGAAGTAATCCATACAGGTTTTTTGTTTGTTTTTAAGCAAGAAAACTTATTTTGCAGTGTAACTCAAATTGCTCCACTGATATATTTATAGCACAGTTCTGTAAAGTTTGCATTGTTACATCAGAGGGGACAGATATTCATGGATTGTGAAAGGGAATGAGCTATGGGGCCTTGAACGGCTTTCTCCTGGAGCAGTTGTAATGCATAATCTGTTCTCCCTTCCTGCTCCTTCTTCTACTCTGGAAGTAGTTGATAGTAGCTTTGGCAACATGTTATAGGAAACAATGCAATTTATTGAAGTCTTAGTGTTTGTGTTGCAGCTGGGAAATACTGTATGTGTTTAAAATAAACTTACAGCTTTTTACATTAGTGACTTATCTACAATATGTGTGAGAGAAGCTTGAAATATTGCTGGAAACTGGAAGCATGACTGGTGAAAACAAAGCGCATGTTATTCTTGGTGGTTTTAGTGGTGGCCTTGGTTTTTGAAAGAGTGTAAGAACTTCCCGTTACAAGAGGAGATGAAGACAGATCATCCCTTACCTTTCCCTTGAGCATCTGCTATCAAAACAACATTGAATAAATCTGTAGTTCCTAATTTTTTTTTTTTTAATGGGTAGTTCTGATGGAATGTCTGTTCTGACCATTTTGGGCAATACAGATTACTTATTGTACATCAGCCATATATCTTCAGTTGTCAGAGGCTCTCACAGTCAAATGAGTTTAAGGGGCATCAAAACATGCCTGTTTCATTTTGGACATGGTATTGTCATGGAAGAATACCAGACAAATAATGGAGTTAATGAAGGGAAACAGAATGAGTTGTGAATTCTCCTTCCAGGAGATAGGAAGCTTGATTTCCCTTTCAATACATTGTCAAGAGATGAGGCTTCTATTCTAACTTCTGGTAAGCAGATATAATATGAAGGATGAAGTGTACAAGCAGTATCTGAGAACATGCTAGTAATAAGGCATCTTGTGGAATTGCTTCTGTACTTCTGGTCTGTAAGCTCTGTTAGTTTCCTGTGAAGCATGAGACGTCTTTTTATAAATGCTGTCACAAGCAGCTGCTCAACCTGTGCAAATAATTCCTTTTGATCTCAACATAGAAATATTTCAACTACCTAGATACCTGTGAGTACTCTATAAAATTCATTGAGTTTTTCCTACTGAGAACTAGCTGATCTGAGGTTCAGACTACCCTTCAGTTGTAACACTTCTTAAAATTTTTAGGTAGCTAGTTATTTCCTTTACTTTGTCAGGTAATTTAAACATCAACATTTTAAGAGCGTCAGGAAGTGATAGTTTGTACTGGGAACAAGCATGGGACATAGCATCCTTACAATTTTTTTTTTAATTAAGTAAGAACAGTTTTGGAGAAGACTGATTATCTTGCCTTATTAATAGTGAATGCCAAATCCGAAGCTTATGTTACTGTAATTTATTAGGCATTGAGACTTCTGTCAGCCATCAGAGTTTTAGGTTAATAATTGTGAGAGTATGTTAAGTATCTCCCAACTGATGGCTTTTATTTGTCATGAAGAAATGAGAGTGTTTGTTAAGTAGTCAAGTTGTCAACTGTCTTTATGTTGCTTACTCTGAAGGCAAGCTTTTGGCACTAACTCTGCATGCCTTTTCTGTATTTGGGCAGACTATAATTTTTGTTCCTATGAACTCAGCTCAGTGATTTTTTTTGTGAAAAGTAGAACTTGCAAACCAATTCAACTGAAACTGTGTCTTTGCTATTTTGTATTTGCACCTTTCCCCCTTTGACTCTGCTTTTGGAAAATTGTGTAAATTTTATGCTTACTGTCTAAAAACATTATGCAGTGTTGTCAGGCTCCTTCTACCCGTTGACTAAACTGATCGCTGATTTTTACCTTTGTTTTACAAAACTGTACTGAAAGGTTGGTTATAATTTTTAGAGAAGGAGTATGTGGTGGTGAATATCTAATAGGGTTCTTTTAGGTCATTCAACAACTTTGATGTTTCTCAGGCTTATACAGTAAATAAATGACATTGCATTCATTGGCATGCTTTTGCTAGGCCTTCTCTTTGGTTTTTTTTTTTTTGTTTTGTTTTGGTTTGGGTTTTTTTGTTAGTTTGTTTTGTTTTATTCTTTTAAATTTTCTAGGTAATCAATTTGCTAATGTGGAACAGAAGAGTATAATTGTCTGACAACAGCCTCAAGAGCATCTGTATGTATATTTTAGAAGAGAGAAGTGTCAACTTTATTTTGAAGTTCAGCTTTACAGTCCAAAAATTTAGTTTTCTCGGCTTTAGTATGATTTCAACATCCAGTATGCAATGCTCTGTAAGAACAGAAGATGATTGCTGGTATATTGGAAAGCTGATTCCATACTGCATTTTTACATACTAGTTTCTAGCAGCTGCTATTTTTATCAGTAGCTTTGCTAGAGTATGGTGGAGAGCATGATGAGCATAACATGGTGACTTGTACCTGATAATATATATTGTGTGATTATAGATAATCTGCACTTAATTAATGTAGTTAAGCAGCTGTCTACAGCAATGAGCGCTGGCCTGTTTGGGCTTGGTTTTGTTTTAAATTGAAACCACTCTTGCTGCTCTCCAGATATATTATTTGACTGAGGAAGAGACCTCTGAATGTTGTATATGGATCTACAGAAACAAAACAGGAAACCTATTTAAGTACTCTGTTCAAGGTCACAGTAACCATGTCCTGTGAATGCTTTGTCAGACTTCCCATAGTTTGCAGTGAAAAACTGCTAAATTATTGCCTAGTTATAAGGAAGTATGCTTATGTAATAAGCTAAGGGCTTGACATATTATTTCCTTTTCCATTCTCCTCCCACTTTTTCTTACATAAATCAGATAGTATTCTATCTGATTTATAAGTAGTTCTTAGTATTAGTTGCTGTTAATCTAATATACTTTCAGTGTCCTCAAGCGCTGCTCTCTTACTGCCATCCTGGGTGCTTTTCTTTTTTGTTGTACTAGACTTTTTAACCTGTAAATCAGGAGTTTGTGTTTAAGCAGATGTGATTTTCACTTGGCAAACACATTTGAATACAGAATGCATTTTAAAGGAATGTATGTCAAACTACTCTGAATGTCCCTGTAAGTGGCAACACTGTTAGTTCTCACAGCAGTGCTGGGCAGGCCATGAGCTCCTTATGAGCTGTGATATCTTTGGTCTTGCATTTACATGGAGACAGTGCAAAGAACAGGGGCAGCATTTTCTATGGAGTGTCCTCCACATCTGATATGGAAACCAGTAAATGGGGAGTTCTGCCCAGGGATTCCTGGTGAGTTTTTTAAGCGCCTCTCAATGTCCTGTGATAAAGTTAACATTTGAAAGTAAAATGTGTTTTTAGTTGTATGCTTCACTAGTCCTCAGTTAAAACATATTTTGGAATTTGGAATTTGCAGTCTGTAGAAGTACAAGATTTGAAATTCTCTGAAACAGGTTGATGAACAAGTAGAAAATTCAAATGTAATGCAGTAACTTGGAATGTGCAAAATGTCTTCAGAAGTGAAGAAATGTTTTGATTTTTTGGTTTTGTGGTTTTTGGGGAGGGTTGTGGGTTTTAGTGGGTTTTTGTGGGTTGTTGCTTTAGGTTTTTAATATTGTTATTGTTTTGGTTTTCAGCATGACTGATTTTTTTATTAATGATTAAGAACCATGGAAGTACCAAAATTGCATTGAAATAGATATTTAAAGCCCTTGAAAAATATTACTGTGATATTTGTAAAGTATTATTATTTATTACTCATTTGAAATAGATACTTAATAATGTGTAATGAAAGCAACAATATGTTGCTTTCATTATAAAATGTATAAAGAAAAGAAACAATAACTAAATACTTTTGAGACTTAAGAATAGGGTTTTTGTGTGCAGATGGTCTGATCTCTAAACTTCAAAACTACAGCAGGTGTGCTGATCATGTCAGCTTTATTTAATCAGCTGTGTTATGTTTCAAGATAAATATTTAAGTTGTTGATTGAGGTGGAGGTATGTAATCAAGGAGTTTTGAAGCAATGTTTAGTAGGAGTTGACTGTAAAGATGAATGGAAGATGATCTACAACACGACAAATGCTACATTCAAGAGTGAAGTCCCCATGTATGAGTTTTCAGGGTAAACATCCTTATATTACACCATTAATAATATTGTAAATAATACCTTATGTGATCTCAATTTTGTTTACCTTATGTTACAAACTTATAAATACTTCTGGTGTGGTCAGAAAACAGTAGTGAAATAGAAGAAGTAGATATATTAACTTCGTGGTATTCTTAATATCTGAAGAGAAGCAAAGTATAAATTCATTACCTTTTGGTGGATAAATCAGTATTATACCATCAGAAATTTCTCCTAGCATTATTTCTGAGTCTGCTACTTATGATGGGCAGGTGCATCTTTTCAGTGGACAGGGTATTGGAGAACAAGTGGTGAAGTGTGAAGTCATTTGGAAAATAAGGATTTGGGTGCCTATATGTAAAACAGCTCTAGACTGGAAATGTGACTGGTGTCTTTTTGCAGTAAATTGAAAAATACACTTTTTTGTAATGAGATTGAAGCAGAAATTCTGCAAAAATGGGCATTGGACTCCACTGTGAGTTGCATGTGATGTTGTCCCTTTTGGAGTTGCCTCAAGGTGTTTTGGCTTTCTAGAGATGACTGGGACATGCTACAGTAGTGCTCCAGTGACAAGCTCTTTTGTCCCTGTAAGTGGGAGACATTGCTTCAGTTTTCCAAGTCTACGGCAACTCAAGCTTCTGCCTGCCGTGAGAATGCAGCCATTAGCAAGCTCTTTAAGGCTGGAGCAATACTGCTCTTCCCCAGAGGTAGATCTGGGCCAAGTCTACACAAACGATTATTTTAGTGTGTTTATGAGGTATTTTAATTGGTATAGGGTACTTCATTCTTCCAGGAAACTGGTATAATTTAGTAGGGTAAAAGTTTGCACTAGCTGATACATGTTTCTGCTCTAGTAGTAATGAAAGTCTACCAATAATATGCTGTATAATAAACAGGTTTTATTGTGAACCTGAGAAATTGTGCGAGCTCATGATAGAATGCTGTAAGGTGCTGTTTAATGCTTTGTCTGAACACCTGATAGGTCATACATAGGAAGTCTGTTGGTGATGGTTAATATTTTAACTAAGTCAGCTGTGTACAGTGTTCTTAGACTTCTTGGTGGAATAAGATAAGGGTTTTCTATAAAAATGTAGCATAGTTGGTAATATCTTGAACTGAAAATAGGTTTCATTCTCCAAGACTTTGTTCTGCACACTTACACAGTGGATTTGCCACATATCAGTTTTATAGAGAGAACTAGTTTACTTGAGTTTTACTTTTGTTCTCAGAAGTGTACTTGTGTGGGGAACTGTGTGTGTATGCTTGGCATCAGGACTCGTGGTTTCTTTCTCTTTAGGCTCTAGGATCGAGTTCTGTTTAGAGGTGGAAGAAATTTCATTAGGATAATATGCAGCTGCTGCTGGTTCTCTTATAAACACCTGCATAGTGTAGAAAAGTCTACCATGTCTTGGATAGAAAAATGTCATATCTGTTTAACCTGGAAAATTACTCTTGTGCATTGGAAACAGTTTGATAAACTAGTAAATTATGGCTCATCTTATTTGTCAGCGGAATGCTTCACAGTAAAGGTCAACATGTGATTAGTACTGTTCTTTAGCTTGTAAAGATGCAAATGAGTAAAATACCATCTCCTTAAATGGCTGTTAGGAAACACTAATAAATGTTTCAAGAGCTGTCTTTTTCTTCTGTGTGGGTATGTTTCAATAGCATTTGAAGGTGCAGGGTTAAACTTGTCTTGCAGGACAGCTTCGGAACTGGATGACTTCTTGGTCATCATCTTTTTAACCTGGCTTGCCCATTTCCCAAGGAGCCATGACCATACTTGTCAATTGGTGGTATGCACGGTATTGCAGATGGGCTCCCCAGTTTTGAAGGGTTGAACTTGCATCATAGGTGTGAAATTTATGTATTCTGTGCTCACACTGTTACCGGAATAAACCAAATGCTGTATGATCAGTTGAATCTCTGGTACTTTATCAGAACCAGTCTGCCTTCTAGGAAGGTGGATATTGCAGGACTCCAGCAGTTTCCACGAAAGATGCCAATCAGGATGAAAATCCTTTTTTGCCTCCAAAGGCCATTTATTTACGCTGTGTGCACACTCTGGCTGTTTGTCTTCTATGAAGATAGTTAGCTACACAATAATTTCTGAATTCTAATTTAAATAAACAAAGAGCAGTTATGTGTATTTACTCTTCTGTATTGAACTGCAGTTGTATGTGTTCTGAGTCAGCGTGTTACATCAAGGTGATGAAACAACAGAGAATTTAAAGGAGATGTAGTTAGATTGATATGGTTCCTGGGATATAGTTTTGTAACAAATTATCTTAAGATCAGTGAACTTAACTATGTAAATAAAGTTGTGACTTTATTCTTACAAGCTTTGTGTTCATATGCAAATTGGAATAGTCCTATATTCTCCATCTGCTGATTTATATTCACTAGCTAAAGTGCAGCCTAGAGCCTAACCTCTAGGCTCTGACCTGCAACTCCTTTTCATCTAGTGGTTGTAACTCATGCTAGTTATTCACTGAGTTGTCTTTAATTCAGCCCACCTGCCTCACTAGCACCTGAATTTTGTTCTTGAAATATGTCATCTGACCACCACAAGACTTTCTTTCTGCTTCCTGTATCAACATCATCAGTTCGTGGCAGATTCCATCTTTATCCTTAGCTTATTCACATCTTTGCTGCTTACCCACAGCTTATCCGTATATGTAGTGCTGCAGATGTTCTTTAATAGACTTCTTGCTTCAGTTTCATCACTCCCAAATTTTACATTGCATGAGACATGTTGTGTTCAAAATAAATTCTCTGCTGGTCCCTGCGTCTGTAGTCTTCTGTTGAAATGCTGTTTTTTTCATCTTACTGTGCTCTTATATGGGTTTGACTCAGGTTATGGCATATGAGTGCTTGTATGGCAGCATCCAGTACTGCTATTACAGTTAACAGTGGAAGTGGTTTTGGCTATGCTAGTTCTGGCAAGTCCTTCACAGAAGTGTATTGCAGTATGCAGAGGAGACCTGTTCTTTGGTGTTACAAAGGTATATTTTTGGATGTGGCAGCAAGAAAGAAATCTGGAAGAGGGATTTCTGGTTTTGTTTTGGAGTGATTGGATGCAATGAATGTCAAGAAAATAACCTCTTTTTGTTTTGTATTTGCGAGCAAGTACTTTTAGTCTTGAGAATGTGTAGCTCTGAATTCAACTAGGAAAAACCAGTAGTTAATGTCCTGGCACTCTTCCCACTTCCTCTTATGCAAGAGAAGTCTTAACTGTAGACATCCAGTTCTCTGGGTGTGTAGTACTAAAACACGATTGTAAAACTGTGGCACGCAAGGGTTCTGATTTGGTTTTGAGTTTGCCAGGTCTCGTGCAAAATGTACAGATGTAAACTTCTGAACACCCTCATTTGGATGCTTGAGTAAATAACTCATAAAATCAGAACAGAAAAGCTGTTATGAGCAGGAAATGTTCCCAACCTGCAAGTTTGTGTTGGAGAGAGACTGGTTTGCCAGCCTTTCCCTTCTGACTGATAGTGCTTCAGATTCTCTGTGCTTTCGTGACATGCTTTGTTAATGGCAAGAATATCCTCAGAGAACATAGTGTAAATTATGAAACCTCTGTTTTAAGGGAAAGCTTAAAATGAATCAAATAATTTCCTTTTTTTTTTTTTTTTTCTCTACCTTTCTTGTATGAGCAAATACTGCAGGCTCCTATTCTGTCTGGAAGAAAAGCTAAAATGAGCAGAAGTGCTGATTTAGGATTTCAGGCAAAGCATTTCTGCTAAAATGTTATGGTGTTTTGGTCACAATGGAGACAAAGCATAGGTTACAGTCTGCAGAACAAACAACATTTGTTAGACCTTATGTTGACCATGGATTAACAATTTATGTTGCCAAAGCATGAAAATCACAGTCTGAGTAAATTCCTAAGGGTGTAGAGTAGACAGGGAGCAGTCACTGGAGAGGCACAGGCACCAACATCAAAGACAAGGATAGA
>VYXF01012906.1:4205-22290 GCA_013397295.1 Polioptila caerulea | reverse complement strand
GAAAACTAGGAAATAAACTCTCCAACCAATTTGTTTGGTTAGAAAGCTGGCATTACTTTATTAACAGTGCTGGATGCATGGGGATTTCTCCTCAAAGCATGCATAAGCAGCAACCTAACAGACCTGGTTATATAATGAAACTAATACATATTCATCACACTTCTATTACACATTCATTACATTTCCTGAATACATGCATATATGCTAATTATCGGTGTGAACTTATTTGGATATGAGTAGGGGTCTTTGGAGGGTCTTTGGTGGTCATTTGGGAACATCTCATTCCTCAAAATCCCTTTAATGGTCCTGGATCTTTCTGATGAATCTCCTTTTCTTGAGAGTATCTCAAATATGTGGTCAGGTTATGATGCACTTCTCTTATTCTTTGCTCTGGCACTCCATCTCTGTTCTCAAAACTAAGACATCTGCTAGTACATATTAATCACTAATATAAGTAAACAAGGAAGCATTAGCTAGCACAAGACTATTAGTCACAAATGTAGGGAGTTAACACAAGGCCACACAATCTCTGGCATTTGTACTATGCACTGCATGGTACCAAACTAAGCATTAATCATGGATATAGGGATCATACCCAATTGTGCTTGTAGGGGGTTGACCTTGGTTCGGTGCCAGGTGCCCACTAAGTTGCTCTATCACTCCCTTTCCCAGTGGGAGAGAGAAGAAAATAAGATGGAGGACAATCATCAGGATAAGGCAGTTTTATTACAGTAAAAGAAAGAAAGAAGAAAGATTTTGTGCATGCATAAACTAAAAAAAAAAAATCAATCTCTACTTCCCATTAGCAGCAATGTTTGGACACTTCCTGGGAAGCAGGATTTCAGCATGCCTAATGGTTTCTTTGGAAGGCAAACACTGAGGAATCAAGAATGCCTCCCTTTCCTCCTCCGTTCNTTTATTACAGTAAAAGAAAGAAAGAAGAAAGATTTTGTGCATGCATAAACTAAAAAAAAAAAATCAATCTCTACTTCCCATTAGCAGCAATGTTTGGACACTTCCTGGGAAGCAGGATTTCAGCATGCCTAATGGTTTCTTTGGAAGGCAAACACTGAGGAATCAAGAATGCCTCCCTTTCCTCCTCCGTTCCTTAGCTTATATATCTGAGCTGACGTCATATGGTATGGAATATCTCTTTGGCTAATTTGGGTCAGCTGGCCTGGTTGTGTCCCCTCCCAGGACCTTGCGCACTCCCATCCCCTTTTATGGGGGAAGGAATGTCAGAGGGACAGCGCTGCTTGGCAGTAGCCAAAACACTGGTCTGTTATCAACATCCTTCCAGCTACTAATGCAAAGCACAGCACTGTAAGGGCTGTGAACTTTACCTCAGTCAGACACAATACAGTGCTATAGCTCGAAGGATTTTCCAACATCTTCCCCCACTGCTGCATAGACTCTTTCTTAAAGAAATATAACTTGTTCAGCAGCAATAGCAACCAAAGTGCTAGTTTTGTTCTCTAACTTTCAATGCAAGTTACTGACCCAAACTGAGGTCAGGATGGAAAATTACTATGATCAAAGCCCACTGTCTTGTGGGCCTATAAACAGCAGTCTAAAGTGAGAGCTTTTGAGCTTTCCCAGATTGCAGTGGGCTGCAATCAGCAACCTCCCACTGAGTGGAGCCTTTCAGAGTCAGCAAACTCAAATTTGCTATACTTGGAGGATTGCCAAATGATGACAATGGATTCTGGGCTGATACTCTCGCTCCTTAAGGTTCAACTCTTCACCCGTTGAGAAGATGCAAAGGCATCTGAAGTGAGTATCTCACTGAATTAGATGGGAATTTTTCACAGATATCTTGTGCAGACTCCTTACGTCTGTGTGCGTGATGATGTGAATATTCTATAGCAAATGTACCAGGAATGCTGCTCTTTTAGATTCTCAAGTACTTTAGATTTGTAAGTAAGTTAGGCCTGTGAGTCACTGTTGTGGTATAGTAAATTCTGTATGAATCCTTTGCTAAATTCTTTGACTTAAGTAATTGTTTAAGTTAAATGATGCTATGTGCTGCTAAGTTTAAGTTAAATTAAGTGCTGTTGGGCCTTTAGACTGTATTCCTTTCTATCTTTACCCTTTCCTATTCTTTTGTCTGCCCCCCCCAGCCTCCATGTAGATAGTTTTGGGTTTATTTTGATTTTGATGGATTGATTTTGGATTTTTGTTTACTTTTTTCTTTGTGTGTTTTATCCATCTAGTAAGTAGTAGAGTAAACCTTGCCACAAACTTTGTCATGCTGTTGTTTTTATATGAAACCTGTTTTTGTTGATACCTTTGCCAGTGATTCTTTAAGTGACCTTAAAACACTCATTCACAACAGCTCCATACACTCCATCTCCTCCATTACAGTCAGCTACCCCCTGCCTTACCTGTCCTTCCCATCCCTCCTAAGGAGCCTGTAACTGCCCAACATGGTGATGAACACCTTTTTGTAGGTAAAACACCTCTTTTTGTATACTTTTGCTATCAGTATTGCTGTTGCTATTGTGTGTGCCTTATTCCATTGTGCTGTGCTTTCAGTAAATTGTTGTCTCAAACAATAGTCTCTGCTTTTGTCCCTCCCTTACTGGGCAGGATGAGGGAAGGGGAGTGGCTTATTTGGAGTTTAACTTGTGGCTGGTGTTAAAACCAGCACACTTGCCAAATACACATCAAGTGATCACCTGCACTAACTTGCTCAGCAGTTCTGCCACCAGTACCTGTCTGCATGTGTGTGGTGATACTGACATTGATGTGGCATGCAGCAGGAAAATGGAGAAACAGAAGTCCCTCCTGTACCTGCAGATCTCAGAATATCTGCACCAGTAAGGTTCTAAAGGACAGAATACACCTGAGATGCTCCATGTCCATTTGGTCACATTTTCCACAGCTAGTTTAAATGCCTTCCCTCTGCCAAGTCACATAACACGTGCTGCCATTGGAAATTGGAAATAGGGAGTCCAAATATTATTCCCAAATCTAGACCAATTTAAGAGGCTTTTCTGTAATGGAAATTTCAGTGACAGATTTGTGAAATTGTTGTTATCACCTCCTCAGCCCAAGAATGACAAGTTGGCCTGGTGAGGACACTGCTGTTCAGTTTGTCATGTGAGGGGAGAAATAGAGTTTTATAGGGCAGATGTCATAAGCAATGAATTACTAGATAGCGAACATAGACAATCATATTGCCATTAGGTTGGGAGGCAGGAGAGGGGAAAGCATCTTTAGGCCACTGGAGACATTGTTGACACTGTAAGACTTCTACAGGAAAAATGTTACTGTAGAAATCTATATAGCTGCGTGTTACTACCAGAAAACGGATATGCGTCTTCCTTCTGGAAAGCAAACTACCTTTAAGCTTTTTAAAACACCTTAGTAAGCTTGAGGCTGACAGTGGACATGTTCTATACCAGTTTATTCCAAACATGGTATTTATGAGAAAGTACAGGTTCATTTTTCTTTCACTAGATCTTACTGAAGACATTCTGATGACACCATCACCCACACAGGGGTATCCATGAGCACAGTGATATTCAAAGTGTGCTGCTGCCACTGAATGATACTTGGTAAATGCTTGAAGTGACATTCAAGTCAATCATAAGGATCTTTCTCAAGTAAACAAACATTTAAGTCAGAAATGTGATGTGAAGGAAAAAAAAGACATTTCCACAGCAATCTTAAGAATAGGAAAGGCTAACAAAGCACACAATCTCAGCTTTCTGACCTTAGCTTCTGAAAATCTAGAAAGTCAAATAGTAGCTTTCTTTGGCATGAGAAGCAACCAGGATAATATCCTTTCCCCAGAAGTCTTATCTTTGTTTATGTCTTGGGTTGCAGGGCAGGATGTAGCCAGAAGTCTGTATTCTATCACCATCTGTTGAAACTGGGGCAGGGGGTGGGGGTGAGATAACCCTCTGTTAATGGGCCAGCTGTTAAAAAAACAGCTGGGGTAGTTTCTTTATCTCTTCCATGACCCATCCTCCCTCCAGGGAGAGATCTTCTGCTAATGGGTTATTGAGTCTTACTGTATGACTGATAAAAAGTACATCATCGTATTGTGAGATGCTCCACCCAGGGGGAGAAGCTAAGCATTCCTACTTGGGTAAAAACCTGAGATTTGGGAACCAAAGCAGCCTTCTCCACTGGATTCTCAGAGGAAGACCAGGCCCATCTATCTCCACTGGACCTTCAGCAGAGGGCTGCACCTTTCTACAGGATCGCTGCTTCAACAGAGCCACATCTGCCACTCCAGGAGGACTGCAGCCACCATTTAATCGGACTGCTACCAACACCCTGACCCACAGGGTGTCAGGTTGTATTCTGACTCTGTCAGTGGGTTTGTTTATTTTGTAATACTGCATGCTCGTTTTATTTTAGTTCTCCTAAGAAAGAACTGTTATTCCTAACCCCATATCTTTGCCTGAGAGCCTCTTAATTTCAAAATTATAATAATTCTGAGGGAGAGGATTTACATTCTTCATTCCAAGGGAGGCTTCTGCCTTCCTTAGCAGACACCTGTCGTTCAAATCAAGACAGTTTACTGAAGCAGAGTAATAAATGGTTTTCTGATCTTTGAATTTTTTTTTCTTGTTTTTAAGAACTCCCTGAAGAGGGATGAGGAAATTTATTTTTGTTCAAATTAACTGTGCAAACCACAAGATTCATCAGTGTAAGGCAGTATTACTCCAGATACCTAAAAATTTATGTGCCTCCTTTCAACCTGTGAAGTCTCTCCTAAGAGCCTGAAAACTGATCTGAGGTTCTTGCACACATCAAGCTGAGACTGACACAGATAACCATCCCACAGCTTGTGGAGTACAGGATTTGATGAAAGAAGTGAGAGGGCTGCTGTTGGTACAGTTTGCCTTGAAACAGATCATTATGATTGACCTTGGCTTCCTCTAGCAATTCATCAAGAACCTACCAAACGTCATTTGAGGTAAAGGAAGGGAAAATGGGAGGAATGACAAGGAACCTCTCAAGGCCATGGAAAAGATCTGCAAAAGCAAGTCCAGAGGAGGGCCGTATAGATGATTAGAGGGATGAAACACCTCTCCTATCAGGAAATGCTGAGAGTTGGGGATCTTGAGCCTGGATAAGAGAAGGCTCTGGAGAGACCTCATTGCTGCCTTTCAGTACTTGAAGTGGGCATATAAGAAGGATGGGGACAGACTTTTTAGTAGGGCCTGTAACAATAGGACAAGGGCTGATGGTTTTAACCTGAAAGTGAGTAGATTTAGACTAGATACAAGGAAGAAGTTTTTTAAAATGAAGATGGTAAAACACTGACATAGGTTGCCCAGAGAGGTGGTGGATGCCCCATCCCTGGAAACATCCAAGGTGAGGTTGGACAGGGCTCTGAGCAACCTGATCTAGTTGAAGATGTCCCTGCTCATTGCAAGGGGGTTGGACTAGATGACCTTTAAAGGTCCCTTGCAACCCAAACTATTCTATGATACTATTATTTCTGGCAAGCAGAATAATTTTGCTCTCTAGCCATCCCTACATATACTCCCAAACCCATTGCATTGGTCCTTTCTTACCCCTGAACAGAGGAATGTCCTGCAGCCAGCTGCTCCAAGCTCTCTCTTCCACTCAGATGGTATAAAGGGACTGCACAGATCCTTGCTCTGTATTTACCAGTTAATTGCTTTACATCAGAAAATAGAATTTAAAAATTCCAGAAAAGCCCAAAGAGGGTCTTTGAGATGCTCCTCAGTGACTTAAAGAGCTGTACACACCAACACAGGGTAAAATTCCTGTCTCCTACTGTAGTAATAATGAACGAAGGAAATACCTGAAGGCCCAACTCCAGAGAAACTTTCAGAAGAGTGATGTCTGGCAAGCTGTCCATGAGTGTTGCTATTTTAAATGCATCCTGGGCAAGTTTGAAGATGTGTGATGAGGAGTGGATATTTTTCTGAATGGATTCTAACACTGTTTCCATCCTCTGAACATCACCTGAAAGATGTAAACAGAATCACCAAAACAGAACAAGCTTCCAAAACATACAGAAGTGCATTATAATTGAGATTGCCTTTGCAACGAAATAGTACGTTGTTTCAGTTATGAACATTTTGATTTTATAAACCTTCCATAATGAAATTACCTGAACAAAAGATACAATGACCACAAATTCCTCTAGTGCCTGATGGTGTTAGTGTAGTACATGGCCAAAAGTCACCCTGATTTGTGAATTTTAGAAGTGATTTGTCTACTCCTGGGTTTCACAGTCTATATTGTGTCAGAAGGACAAAAAGCTGTTTCATCAGCCTCAAATCAAGCCCATCTGCCTACTATCTAGCTAGTTTAACCACTTTTCTAGAAAATTGACAGGTTCAAGTCAGTTCAGTTTGTTTTTTCCATTTCAAGCTCCTGTCAGACTGCAATTTTAATTCCTAAACACAAGTTTTATAACCTGCTTATTTAATGAAATATTAAAAGCATATGCTTAGTTGAGTACGTAATTGAGAGCAATGTACCTTTGGCTGCTGTCAGCATGGTAGATGCCAGCTCACACTGCTGAGATTCGATATGACTTAGGGTGAACCAGCGGGGATACCGATTTGGAACAACTGATGCAATGTGGTGTGGACGGGACGTATCTCCCAAAGGAGCCATAGATTCCAATACTAGCAACCTGGAATAAGAAAGAAATACTCTTTCATCAAATCATTATTATATTAGGTTACTCATAAGCAAAACTAAAACTGCAAGAACACTTGACCTTGTTTATTAAATGTGCAGTTTTGGGTATAAAGATATCGGAAAATCACTTCTTTTCTTGGTGAATCTTAAAAGTCCATTTGCCAAACTTGCCTACATCAGTGGGAATCTGTAAAAATTCACAGGACAATTAAACCATTGTGCTGGTTTTGGCTGAGGTAGGGTGAATTTTCTTTATGGTGGCTAGTATGGGGCTATGTTTTGGATTTGTGGCCTTTGCTGCTTTTTGCACTGCCAAGCTGGCAAGGAGGCTGGGGATGCATGGGAGGTTGGGAGGAGACGTGGCTGGGACAGGTGACCCAAACTGACCAAAGGGATATTTCAGACCATATGGCCTCATGCTCATTATATAAATTGAGGGGAAGAAGGAGGAAGGGGAGGACATGTTTGGAGTGATGGCGTTTGTCTTCCCAAGTCACCATTGTGCGTGATGGGCCCTGCTTTCCTGGGGATGACTGAACACCTGTCTACCTGTGGGAAGCAGTGAATTAATTTCTTGCTTTGCTTTGCTTGTGTTCATGTGTTTTGCTTTACCTGTTAAACTGGCTTTATCCTAACCCAGGAAATCTTTTGCTTTTACCCTTCAGATTCTCTCCCTGATCCTGCTGGTGGGGGAATGAGCAAGCAACTGCGTGGGGCTTGGTGGCTGGCTGGGGTTAAACCATGACAGCCATTCACTAGTCAAGGCAGCAGACTTTCTGCATCATCCATAAAGTTGAAGCTTTTTTCCCCTGCCTTGTTTCAGTCTTTGAACCACAGTCCTCAGGAAGGAAAATGGAGTAGTTCTCCATCATACTGAGAACATGTAAGTATTTTCCAATATTTGGAATATACTTTCTTCACTTGCATGTGCTCAAAGTAAGGGAGAAGAATATTCAACCAGTCATAAGGTTTTTGACCTTTCAATAAATTCAGACATACCAAAAAAGACATTTTGCTGTTCAAATATGAAGTAATTTTAAAAGTCCTTTAACTGTAGTCTACTAATAATAATGTGCATGTTAATATGAAAAAAAGATACTTCCCTTTAGTTTTGTATCAAGAGTCAAATTTCTTCCCTAGTACTGCTGAGACACCTGTATATAGCTTTATAAATGTAAAAATAAAATACATGTAAATTCCCCAGCTGATTTTTTCCAAGCACAGAAGAGGGAGAAAAAAAAATGCATTATTAAATTGTTTCAACAAACAGGAAAAAATCCTAACTAACATAATGCAAAAAGGATTATTAGATTATGAGTAACAGCAAATAGACAAGATCATGAAAGGAAAATCTCCTGTCACTTTGAATTTCATTGCCAGCTTCTATGTTCCTTTGCTGTGAAAATAAATGCTTTTGTGAATTGGTGGCTTTCATGCAATTTTGGCAAGATTAGGGAACATTATAATAAGTACAAGCAGATTTAGCATTCTTCACTTTTTTGCCCTTTGAAGCATCAGTTATTTAGCTAGGTTTTAGCAAAGCTACTTTGTGATTAAACATCACCATTAGGGGCTGACTCACAAAGCCTGTATTGAAATTCAGGCTTAACAGGGAATCAGCCAAACATTTGAGTTCACATTCCAAGTGAACGGTCAACTAAGTCACTGCAGATGCACATTCTCCAAGGCTGTACTCCATATGTTTGAGTGCTGCAAGCAGAGAACTGTAGACAAAAGTGACCATTAAGGATAGCACACCCTGTCCTTGCAGCCCTGAGGTGCATGCATGAAAGGCCTTATGGTCTCAGATTCTATTGATTTCACACTGAGTGTTCCACACACTAAAAGATAAAAAAAAAAAAAAAGAAAGAAATGGCAACAGATTATGTTGAATGCAGAGAGGCAAAATACTCCAGAATTGTCATCATGGGTCGATGACCTGTGTAGACTAACACTAAACACTTATGTCTGGAGAGCAACTAGCTGTCATCTTGGGAAGTTAGATTCTTTCATAAATGTTCCAGTAAAGAAAGAAATATGCTCCACTTCTAAGAGCATGAGCAACCATGCAGATTTCTATGTGGAAACATTTTACCCATGCCATAAAGGAAGATATGGTTAAATTTCCCTCTTCTGATCCATTCCATCTTACAAACATGAGACATACATTTGTACTGGGTTTGAACAGACAGATTCTGGTAGTGAAAGGGCTACGGAGGTGGCTTTTGTGAGAAGCTGCTAGAAGCTTCCACAACGTCCGGCAAAGCCAATCCCTGGTTGCTCCAAAGATGGATGTGCCACTGACCAAGGTTGAGTCAATTAGAAATGGTGGTAACATATTTAAGAAAGAAAAACAGAAATTGTTGCGCACTTGTAATTTCAGCCAGAGAAGAGTGGGGTGAGAATATGTGAGAAGAACAACTCTACAGACACCAAGGTCAGTGAAGAAGGAGAGGGAGAAGGTGCTCCAGGTACTGGATCTGGGATTCCTCTGCAGCCCATGGTGAAGACCATAGTGAAGCAGTTGTGCCCCTTCAGCCCATGGAGGTCCATGGGGATGTAGAGATCCGCCTGCAACCCATGGAGGAGCCCCATGCCAGAGCAGGTGGATGCCTGAGAGGAGACTGTGACCCTGAGGGAGACTCATGGAGACAGGGTCCCACATTGGAAAAGCCTGTCCTTGGAGGACTGCACTCCATGGAAGAGTGACTCATGCTGCAGCATTTTGGGGGGACTGTTGCCTGTGGGATGGACTCACTGCAGCAGTTTGCGGAGAACTATTGCTTGTGAGATGGACTTACATCGGAGAAGGTCAAGAACTGTCTCCCATAGGAGGGACCCCACAGTGGAGCAGGAGAACAACTCCTCTCCCTGAACAGCATCAGAAACATGGGTGATGAACTGACCATAACCACCATTCCCTGCCTCCCTGCATCGCTGGGGTAGGATGCAGAGCTGGAAGGAGGGAGAGCTGAGGGGGAAGGTGTTTTTAAGGTTTTATTTTACTTCTCATTATCCTGCTCTGGTTTTGTTAGTGTAATAAATGCAATACATATCTCTAAGTTGAGCCTATTTTGCCTGTGATGGTATTTGATGAGCAATGTCTCCTGGTCCTTATCTCAACCCATGAACCCTTTGTTAAACTTACTTTCCCCTGTCCAGCTGTGGGGGGGGAGTGAGAGAGTAGCTTTGGTGGGTGCCTGGCATCCGGCCAGCGTTAACTCACTACAACATTCAATCTTCCTGTTTTCTTTCTTCCTTCTCCCCTCCAAAACAACATTTAGGCTTAGTTGGTTATTCATTTGGTTTGTATCAGGAGTGCTTTGTATACTGAAATATCACTTTGATGTGAATGGAAAAAGTAACCAACATTCTTTATAAGAATTTTTGAGAAGTTTCAAGAAACACAGACAGACACGGAATAGAAAGTGTCTGCATCGTCTGTCACCACAGTTCAAGATAGCAGTCCACATTTCTTAATAGTGCCAAATATATTTAAAAATATTAAAAATGTATAAGTAAATAGTATTAAAAAGCTGAACTCCCATCTGCCTTAAAAGTGATGCCAAGAGAGCTATGGAGAACAGTCCTGATTACGCTGATGTCTCCTGTGATTTTACCAGATAGAAACAGACAACTCTTTCTTATACTGGTCTGTTTGAGAAGTAACTTCTTTGGCCAAGATGGCAGCTTCATGCCAAAAGATGGCTGGAGCTCCCCATAATCAACTAGAGATTTGGATTTTTCAGTGCCTTGTTTGTTTTTCCAGTTAAGAAAGGAAATTTCCAAAAAAGAAGTTATAAGTTATGATTTGTTTCTGGGGAAAGCCCAAATACCTCCTCAAGAGGAATGGCATGTTGCCATGACATTCACTGAAGCATTCAGTGCACTGTGCAAAGCTACTCATAGGTGTCTATCCTAGCCTTTCAATGTGGTCTCGGTAGTTTAGTTTAAGGAGGAAAACTCCCCACAATATCTGAGAAACAGTATAAGGTAGTGACTGACATTGAATACAAGGACACAAGCGTACTTAATAAAAATAATCTTTTAAAAATTCTAATTCTAAAAATTTGAATTCAAAAATTCTAATTGTAAGCAGCAAGTAGGCGAAGTTGTTTCTCATATTTCTTACATTCCCTCCCTAACACCCACTATTAGACACTCTTGGAGGCAAAAAAAACCCAAACAGGCTAAGCAGACCTTTGGCCTGACTTGATAGTAGCTGTTTTGTTCTTATGCATGTCCTCCCATTTAGTCCTTTGAACATGGGACTATTTTCTCCTCATTTGGCTTTCTAGAGTGTGCTAGTTTTGGCTGGGATAGAATTAGTTTTCTTCCCAGTGGTTGGTATGGGGCTGTGTTTTAGATTTGTGCTGAACACAGGGTTGATAATATAGAGATATTTTTGTTTTTGCTGTGAAGGGCTTACACAGACCCAAGGCCTGTTGCTGTTGGGACAGACACGACACACACAGAGCGACGTCCAAAAGGCTTTGAAAAGGCTATATATATTATTGCTGCATATTCCCTTTTTATACATTCCTCACCAAAGCATGCATTTCACTCATTGGTTACAATAAAACAGCTCATTGTGTTCATTGGTACAAGGCATTCTATGTTGCTTTTTTGGGAAAGCATTTACAAAAATTCTCAACACAGATAATCATTCTGGTTTTCTACCCGCAGGTGTCCTTTGTCTCTGTTTCCTCAGTTTCCATGTTAACGACCTTGTCTTCTTCCCTTCATGGGTAAACACGAATCTTATCTTCTTCTTCTGTCAGCTCAGTCGTCTGGCTTACAGGCCACCTGTCAGCCCCCTGCACAAGGCCTTTGCTGCTTTTTGTACTGCCATGCTGGGGAGGGGCTGGGGGTGCATGGGAAATTAGGAGGCGACACAGCTAGGACAGGTGACCCAAACTGACCAAAGGGATATTCAAGACCATATGACATCATGATCAATATATAATGTGGAGGGAAGCAGCAGATGATCCTAAGACTGCTGGTGAGATGCCTCTTTCTGATTTCCTTGCTACTAGCATCATACACACACAACCATATCAGTAAAAGAACACACACACGTGCTAAAGCTGTTGTTCAATACAAAACCACAAGTCCCAGTAGTGGAATTCTAGAAGGATTTGTAACATAGAATGCTGTTTTATATTTGTATATAAACACTAATTGTACATTTATAAATTATACTGTAGTTAGTACAGACATCAATTCCTTTTACAGATGATAGAACCAAAGTAATTTCTCCTTAAACAGAACAATGCTTTTAGAAAAAAAGGCTAGGTCTTGATTACCAAGCTTTTTCTTGTTTTTCAAATCGCTACTCGTGTTCTTTCTAGATGACTTGTGAATACATACCGCATGGCTCTCAGTGCAGTTTTGTATGCCAATTCAGCATCATGAGGTAGGAGACAGGTGAAAAGATACTTGGCAAATGTGTGCATTGGAACACTGTCTCGATGGATGACTTCACCTAAACCACTATATGGTCCAGCTGTGGGAAAGAAAAAGAGAATATCAGTCTTTACAGACTGTTAAAACTCAACTTCCAGACCTTTAGAACCCACTTATTACACTTTGAGTTAGAGTTGGTATTCAGAGACAGCTTGCTGTACAAAAGGTAAAGTTCTATTGATATGCCTGTGAAATATACAAGTATATTAAATATCATCTATTCTTTGAGACAACATGACACATTGCAATTTGTATAGTACTAAGCACACTACCAATGCACATACAAATGACAGAATGGTCCCAGGGCTCCATGAGGCTCATTCAGCAAATCTATGGTATGCAAAATTAGAAGGTGATAATCCTAGCTTTGCCTCTGTGTAGTTATATCGTGTACATGAATTCTATTGCACCCTCTGTTAGTGCGTAATTGTGTTATCACAAATCTACAGGGGAAAAAAGTGGCTACAATGGAAAACCAGATATCTTTAATTGAATTTACATGACTAATCAGTCTAGCAGCACCTGATCCTTATTAATGTCTCACCTCACATTAGGCATTTAAATAACTCTTTGGTCTAGACTTGGTCTCCAGAGAAGACTAGGTCAGATCTTGCATCAAAGTTGCTTTTGTTAGTCTATTATAGCCACACAATCTTAAAAATTATATTTGTTTTGGGGAAACTATTCCCATTGTTGGGGCAATAGATTTTGCTCACACTCAGTGCAGTACTTCATAACAGCAGTGTTAAGATTGACAACAGAAATGACAATTTTAAAAAATTGCATGAAACTGCTTGCTGAGTTCTGAGTATTCATAGTGCATAGGAATTCCATTTTTGCATTTTTCCTGCAACCTTAAGACTGTTATTCCTATTAATAGGAACATTGTGACAAGCAGTTTTTTACTTCAGTGGCTAGAGGTTTAGATGTTAAACATTGCACAATACAGAATAAGAATCTTACATTAAGTATTATTGGACAATTATTGCACAAATGGCCCCAGCAGTCCTAGAAGTTACCACTTCCTCTTCTACTAGAGATTCCAACCCACCACACTTGGATGGATGAATGACTGTGTGAGCACACTTCTTCATTGCAGTCACATGTGTCATAGTTTCCAGCAGTGGTTTAAACTAACATGACCGACCCTTCACTGAAGTACATGAGGAGTACTCACAAAATTTATTCAACCACTTCTGCTGCATGGAATTATGAACTCCATGAGAGAGATGTTAACAACTTAGACCAGCACAGCTGTTTCATCAATGTTTTTGACTGGTGCCATAGCACAAAATGCAAAGATAAAAATCACTAGGCATGGAAAAAAATCTGAGCTCCAAAGGTGGACATTTCTGAAGGCTAGAGCTGATCACAATGGAAACATCAATGAAGATTAAGTAGGTGACAGTGTGTCTCAATCATTTTAAATTGAAAGCCATTCAAAATTAGCTGGCATTGCTTGTATGAAAGAAGCCATTTCATGTCTGTTTGCCAGTTGGTGGTCTATTCAGAAACTCAGTTAGAAGACAAAGAATAAATGACAAAACATTTATATGAAAATATATCCTGCCATTAACTTAGCAGTCAAGCAAAAAAATAGAACAATTCTTTCAACAGTCTTATGTTCTGCTTTCCCATGCATTCAAATGGTAGCTGCACACAGCACGCATTAATCTGCGTTAACCTGCATTAACAGCATAGAAATCAGCCTAATACTGAATTAATCTTTATTATATCTACAGAACTTCAACTATAAAACCACAGTTGATATGATTAGAATCTTAAATCACTGCACGGTTTTTCTTCCATGTGATCCAGCAGTTTCGGCCTAACCTGGAGTAAACTGAAGTTATTGCAGAAAAGCCATATTTCTCAATGTACAGTATTGCAAGACCATTGTTTCATGCTGCTCACCACAGTAATTTTGTAGGTAGCTATTTTAGCAGGTTTCCTGCTATGATCACTTGTTTACTACTCTAAGAAAAAAAGTATATCACTGATCACAGTTGTAAACTAGAAGTATCAGAGAATACTTGAGAGAAATCCTGCCTTTTCCTCATACAGCATCCTGACCAGTAAACAGATGCAGCAAATTGATTTTATAATCCATAGGATCCCTCTATGGTAGTGAATAGCTGGATCCAGCAAGAATCTGTTCTTGTCCAAAGGCCATAAAGCAGGAACTCTCATGGTGCAGCTTCTCTACAGTTTCAAACGGTACCACCCGTAGGTACCAGTCTTCAAGGATCTGGGCAATAATAGTGACTCAAAGCTGAGAACCCTAAACATACTGCATCTCCTCCATTAAAGAAATTGTTTTACAAGACAAATGTCTTACAGAAAGAAAGCAAAACCTGACTGCTGTGTAACAATCTTCACAACTTACCTAGAGCAGTATCAAACTCCCCACGATCCCTTGAAAAAGAACTCAAAACTTGCACCATGCCTTTAGATACTTAGTTCCTTTAAAGTTTTTTCCTCCAGTTAAAAACCCCCAAAAACTAGAATAGCAATCATAGAACCCACAAAATAACTATTTGAAAATAAGGCTTAAGTGTTTTATGTGAAGCCTTTTTAAAAGCTAAGGCAAAACCATGCACTTTTTTGCACAGATTTTATTGCAATACACAACTGCTATTCCCAAACACAAATTATTTGTCTTAATCAAAATTTAGTCACAAGACCAGGCCGTAAACCTTAATATTTGTCCATATATTACAATTTTCAGGTATGATACAAACTTCAGAGGCAACACATATTCCTAACTGGTACAAAGGAAATGTTATATTTCTGGCCCAGCAAATTTAAGTGAATTTTCTGAGCTCTTCACTAGGGAATAGAGGTAAAAATCTTCATACATTTACAAAGCTGCCAGACCTTTTTCAGGATACAAATGACGTTTCGAAATTTACTACCCAAGAACTGTTGATGATAACTAATGTCTATATTATTCAGTTGTGAGCCTGGGTTGTATAATTAGGATACTGAACAAATGTAAAGAAGAAAATGCAATAAAAAATAAAAATAAAGGCTTATAGGTTAGTAGATGCCTTATCTCTACAGCCATGTGATGTCTGAAATATGTTTGATTTTCATAAGATTGGAAATAAAATTTTGTTGGAGTTCTACATCAAAAAATATCTTAAGTATATAAGGCAGTTTCCACTGGAATACTAATTCCATGGGCTTGTGTAAGTGAAGACAGTTTTAAAAAGCAGTTAGCATCTACATTGAGCTACCTTCTAATAGGAAGACTGCTTGTTTTCGAAAAATCTTCACCAGAGTATCATCCAATTCAATTTCCTGTAGCTTAGAAATGAGCTGTTCCTCATTTCGACAAACCTTCTCTTGTGCATACAAGCCATCTGGCATTATTCGCTGCTGTCCCAGCCCTATCAGTGCTACTTCCACAGCCAGCGTTAAGTAAGATTCCCCTTCTTCTAAGAACTTGTGTGCAGGCAGGTGCTGGTACTCCAGAAATTTGCATTGCCCCATGTTCTCTGTAAAGGGCGACACAAAGAACAACACATCAGGAAATCATTAAAATCCATAATCTGCCTATAATGCCACATTTTCAAATGCTTCCTCTGTCAGTATTCATTTAAAAAAATATTTAAATTATGAGTGCAATCTCTATATCCAATTATCCAATATAAACTACCTGATCCAATTTCACATTGCAGAAATACACAAAACAATTAGGTTTTAAAAAATCCACTCTAGTAAAAATAAAAGTTTTCATTTAAAACTGTATGATTTGGAGAAAGGCAATTTCTCCAGCTTTGTGTTAATAAGGCAAGCATTAAATGATCTAGTTCAATTTTTTCCCCCACCCATTTCTGTATCTCTGTAAAGCTTTGATGTTGCATAAGTGGAAAGGGAAGATGCTTATACACCTGCATAGATTTCAGTTGAAGCTATTAGGATTATGCAAATACAGTAGGCCTGGGAACTCCACAATTTTAAACCATTCTGTTTCTCTTCATGCTTTTTTGTTAGTTGCATTTATGATAAACACACATAATCTTTCTGACTTTTCTTAACACTAGAAATGCTACTTTTAGTACAGATTACTTGTAAATTCCACACAGACCAAGCCATAAATTGCTTTAAAGAGTCCTGATTTGGCACTTCACCAATACACTGTATGACAAAATGCTATATCAACCTCTAGCAGTTTACAGTCTAGTTTGGGAACAAAAAGTTGCAATGTACGGATGTAAGGAGATGGACAGCTGCAGCAAATGAAATGGCAAAATACATTTAGAAGATTATCTACACGAGTGTAGGGGGAATTTACAGTTCAACACACACTACTTTTATTTCATGGTGTTGTTTTGGGTTCTTTTTTCTAATTGCAAAGAATCTGGTTTCTTTTAATTAAAGTTCTTCCAGAATTAGTGGATATGGAATTAGAAGTTTATTGAAGAAAATCTAATTGAATGAAATTAGTTTTGAGGAAAAGTCCCAAGGAGATTTGGGATGTACATATAAAGGATCTATAGGTAGAGGAATTACTCAAGTTTCTGACCACACAGAAAGTGATAAGAAACTACCACAGAGGTGGAAAGAGACTGAGAATAAGTAATAAATCAGTTAAGATCCTGAGAGGCAAATACTGAAGTTAGAATGGGCATATACATACTGTCCAAAATCATATATCAATACTACAATGCTATTTTCCAATTCATAACCTTTATAAATCATGTACTTTATAGACCATGTATGTTATAAATTTTAAGTGTTTTGTCATCACTTTGAAGTATTATGCACACTTGTAGCTAAGAAGTCAAATAATATCCTTGACGACATAGGAGGATCGAAGATGGTGATCCTTCCCCTCTTCTCTGCACTGGTGAGCTCACATTTGTAGTGCAATGTTCAGTACTGGGCTCCCCATGGACCTACTGGAGCAGATCCAGTGAGGGGCCACAACAATGATTAAAGGACTGGAGCATCTCCCATATGAAATACTGAGACAGCTGGGATTGTTTAGCCTGGAAAAGGCTCAGGAGGATCTTACCAAAATATACAAATATATAATGGAAGAACGTAAAGAAAACAGAGCCAGACTCTTCTCAGTGGTATCCTGTGACAGGAGAAGAGGCAATGGGTACAAACTGAATGTAATGGTTTTGGTTCGCCAATTTGAGATTTCCTGGCCAACACACAAATTTATGTGGTGGGTCTATTTTTTGCTTTGAGATAGGATTAGGAGAAGAGCAAAGCAGGTTCAAACTTTGAAGGCTATAATGAAAACTTTATTGACAGGACTAAAAGAATAATAACAATCAGAATAAAACCTTTAGAACACTTATCCTCCTGCCCCCATACCTTCTTTTCTTTCCCACTGACAACGGACAGAAACAACAGCCAGAATTCTCAGTCAGTTTTCCACCTCTAGAATAGTCTTTCTTCAGTTCACTTAGGGAGAAGAGTCTCTCTTGTCATGCTATAGAGACTTCTCCACAAGAAAAAAGTTCTCTTGGGGCTTCAATTTCCACTAATAGCAGCCGCCCGGGAATCTGCATTCGTGAGTTCCCTCCCATCTTTCACAGCTTTCCCACAGCTGCATTTCTGGGCCATGTCAACTTATGGGGTATTATTTTAAGGATGAGCTGTTCAAAAACAAAGGTTCTCTTCATCTATCTCTAAGATCATCTTCATCTCAGGGAACAGAGATTCTCTTCTTCCCTGGGGGCAAAGGGTCTTCATCACTCTTCTCTCTCTCTGTTCAAACTTCTCATGGGATCACAGCTACTTCAACATTGGCTTACTCAGCATGGATGCCTTTGCTCAGGTCTAATATTTAAACATTCCACCTCCCCATACTTTTTCCATTATTTAAAGGGGATATTCAAGTATATCATAGTCCATCATCATGGCATACAAGAGAATTTCAGTCTAAAAATAAGGCATTTCCTCATACTCCTTCAATCTGGGATTTAAGTCTTTCTTCCTGACTTTGGTGTCTCCG
>VYXF01012903.1:199954-220764 GCA_013397295.1 Polioptila caerulea | reverse complement strand
CCTTCCCTGAAACTTCCCTTCCCTGAAACTTCCCTGAAACTTCCCTTCCCGTCTTGCATCCTTTCTAGAAGGTTTTCCAGGATCCCTCCAGCCCCAGCAATCCTGTCGGGGACCCTGAAAAATTCCTGTCCCTTGACAGAACCAGCTCTCCATGGCACCTGGGAAGGGGCTCAGCCTGGAGCAAAGGAGGCTCAGGGGGCCCTTCTGGCTCTGCACAGCTCCTGACAGGAGGGGACAGCCAGGGGGGATCGGGCTCTGGGAACAGGGACAGGGACAGGAGGAGAGGGAACGGCCTCAGGCTGGGCCAGGGGAGGTTTAGATTGGATATTGGGGAAAAATTTCTTCATGGAGAAGGTGGTCACGTGTTGGAGTTCCCATCCCTGGAGGGATTTAAAAGCTGTGTGGATGTGGCACTTGGGGACATATCAATGGTGGCTGGTTGGACTGGATGATGTTTGGGGATTTTTCCAGCTTTGATGATTCAGGGATTGTATCTGCTGATGGCACCATCTCTGTTCCTGCTGAGTGACACCAGGACCTCCCTGCTGGTCCATGTGTAGGACAGGGGAGTCTACATGGCTTAAAAACTTCCAGTCAGGCAGGAAATCCCTCCTGGCCTTCCTCTGGGAATGTTTAGCCTGTTTCTCTTCTTCCAAGCTGCCAAGCTCTTCATCAGAGAGGGCTGGAGAGCAACTTTGCACAGTGATGGGCAACTTCTGCCCAGGGAGGTTTGGAGTCCCCATCCCTGGAGGTGTCCAAGGAATGGCTGGATGTGGCACTCAGTGCTCTGAGCTGGGTGACAAAGTGGGGATTGGTCACAGGTTGGACTCAATGATCTTGGAGGCCTTTTCCAACCTCAGGGATTCTGGGATTCTGTGGAAATCTTTCCCTCAGCAGAAAGTCCACCTCCCCTCCCAGTGTATTTCTGTTTTGCTCTGATCCGCTTCTGCCACTCAGGCAGAAAAGAATCCCTCATTTTTGTCATTACTTTTTCGCCCTTGAAATGTGGGTGTGCTGGGCGAGAAGCTTTCAGGAGAAAATATGTGAAAAAGTGAGAAGGGAAGGTTCAATCCAGGATCAGTGAGGTTTAGGGGTTAAAGCCGTGGGTAGAGCCAGCCCTTGCACCCCCTCAACCTCTGCACGGCGCTCGCCAGTTTTATCTCGGTTTCGCTTCTATTTGCTGTTGTTGTTTTTAATCATAAAATGACTATTTGTGCAATGCAAATAGCAGAGCCTGCTGTGAGCCACTTAGCAGAGCCCAGAAATGTCACTCTCCACATTCATCCAGCCTCTCCCATGCTGGGTTTTCAACAGCTGCACTGGGGCGCCGGCCGCGCTCTTCCAGGAAAGCGCGACGCCACTCATCCCTCTCTCCACCACCCTGCTTGTCCCCTCCTTGCTTGGAATTGAGGCTTCCAGAGTTGGGACAGCCTTGTCCAGGAGGGATAAGAGGTTGTGGCTGCTCTAGGCTTGCCCCCCAATTTTTTTTTTTTTGTTTGTTTTGTTTTTAACACACGCTCAAACATTCCAGCGTTGAGAGGGTTCCAATGGCTCCAAAGGGTTAATCCACGCTGGACACTCAGGTTCTCTTTCTGACCTGGTGGTGTCTGGTCAAAGGTTGGACTTGATGCTCTTGGAGGTGTTTTCCAAGCTTTGCCATTCCATGATTCTACACCCAGAGGGTGCCCCGATGGCAGGATGTGCCCTGGATCCACCCTGAGTGCGTGGGATGGTTTTCATTGCAGGATATTCACAAAATGTTATTCCTTGTTTGAGGAACTGAGGGGTTTTAAACCCAATTTTTTTCACAGCTGGGCTTTATAAGCACAGGATTCTGTCCTGCCTTTCCTCATGGCATTTGGGATAAATAGTTTGGGGCCAGGATGGAAGATGCCCCCACAGCCATCTCAGGAGTCCTGGAAAACCTGTGTTCTCTCTGCCGAGTGAAAACGTGAAAATCCTCAATTTTTTGCCCGGTTTTATTCTTTAATCTGAGCACTTTTCCTTGCGTTTGAACTAATACTTTAATTCAGTTCCACGTTGCTTCTGCATCTGTGGCTCCAAAAGGAATTTAGGCAAAAGCACCACTTTGATATCAGCCTAAAGACTTTCCCCTCGTGCCTCAACCACGATGCTTCACACACAGCTCTGACTGAGAAATCCCTGAATCACTGCCTGCCAGCAGTCAGAGCACAGGATAACAGGGGACTGCTGCTCCCTGACTTTCCCCACAAATTCAATCTGTGGCTGGAGAGGACGGGTGCCATCCCAGGGACACTTCTGCTATCAGCAGGCTCTTGACTCTCAACCCCAGACAGGAATTCCAGTCTGCTCAGAGCAGATAAATGCAATTTTAAAGCACCCTGGCCAGCATTAGTTCTGGCAGCTGTGTGCAGTGGCAGTGTCAGGAGCACAGGAATTCCTTTGCCTTGGTGGGTTGTAATGGCAGCAGCTCAGAGGTAGAATGGATCAAGTGGAAAACCCCCAGAAGATGAGAGGAAGAGGCCATCTGACATCGCTGCAGCATCCCTGCCATGGCAACCAGTCTGGAAGGAACTAGGGAGGGAAAGGGGGAAGGCTTGGGAAGGGCTGAGCTGGCAAAAACCCCTGCTAGGGTGCTGTCATGGGTTGCAGTGCAAAATGTAACCAAAAGTGTGTTATTCTATCCCATCTGTTGGAACTGAGGTGGGGGTGGTGTCATCCTCTGTCCATGGCCCAGCTGATAAAAACCAGCCAGAGCAGTTTCTTGATCTCTGCCAGGACCCAGCCTCCCTCCAGGCACAGATCTTCTGCTCATGGGCCACTGAGTGAGACTGAGAATATTCCATTAATTCCAGAATTCCATAAAATGTCACTGAGAAAATTCCATCATCCCACTGGGAAATGCTCCACCCAGGGGGAGGAGCCGAGCATTCCTACCTGGATAAAAACCTGACATTTGGGGCACCACTGCACTCCCACAGGAAGACCAGGCCCATCCATCCCCGCTGCACCTTCAGCCCAGGGCTGCACCTTTCTGCAGGATCCCTGCTCCAGCAGAGCCACCTCTGCCACTGCAGGAGGGCTGCAGCCACCATGGAATGGCCCTGCCACCAACCCCTGACCCACAGGGCTCAGCTTGGATCCTGACTCTGGCACTGGGTTTGTTTTTTGTAATTCTGCATGCTTGTTTTATTTCAGTTCTCCTGATGCAGAACTGTCACTCCTATGCCCATATCTTTGCCTGAGAGCCCCTTAAATCCCAAATTACAATAATTCAGAGGGAGAGGATTTGCATTCTCCATTCCAAGGGAGGCTCCTGCCTCTCTCAGCAGACACCTGGTGTTAAACCACGACAGGTGCAGAGGATTTGGGGCAGGGAAGGTGGAGGAGGGCAGGAGTCAGGGGATGGGAAGGAGATGATCTTTAAGGTCCCTTCAAACACAAACCATTGTGTGAGTCTGTGATAAAGAGGGCACCAAAGCAGAGCCAGGCTGGATCCCACTCCACGTGGGGATGTGACTTTTTTCCTGCTGCAATACAGGGAATGAAGTGGATAATAGGGAATAACTGCAGAGGGGTGGGGCACACCTGGGAGATGATCCCCAGAGGGTCTGTGAGGTGGCAGGAGACCCCGGAGAGATCCACACGGGGCTAAGGCAGAGCCTTTGGAAAAAGGGGATGTTCCTACTCCCCCTGCTCCTGACACAGCCGTGGCTCCCTGGCTGTAGCAGAAGGCAGGAGACTCCTGCCAGCCCCTGTCCCTTTTATCCAGGTGCCAGACCAAGCCTGCCTTCCTTCTTCTGTGCCCTGCTTATGTCAGGAGGGCTGAAAATGCTGTAAAGCATCGAGGAATGTGCCACCAGAGCTGCTGCCAAGCAGAGCCTCTGCAGCCCTGGCACTTCTGCTGAGCACAGGGTTGTATTCGCAGGGGGGTTTCGGGGAGATAAGAGGTTTTCCCTTATCAGTGGCCAGGTTTTGGCAGGGCAGCCTGGCTGGCTCATGTCCATGTCCCCTGCCTGAGGAGGGCAGCTGCCTAAGCAGCCAGTTTGGGTATTTCTGTAGGGTTCCTCCTGCCTTGGTTTAATTTCTGGGCATCTTTCACTGTGTTCTTACAGCGATTTGAGTTTCATCATCCTGGCCTTGCCCTGGTGGGGATTTGGGGAAAGCCATGAGCTGGTGTGATTGTCCTTTCACTCTCTCATTAGCGCTGCTTGGAAAGCTCTTGATGTCTTGTGGGATGCTCATGGAGCAACTCATCATTGCAATCCCTGAATTTATTGCATCCCTGACTTTCCCACTCTTCTGCAAAATTCCCAGTGCCATCAGGCTGCATCTGCAGCATGGGAAGGGAGACGTTTTCTGGCTTTTGACAGCTCAGGTTGCTTTGGAAGCCCTGTGCTCTGGGAAGTCCCCACTGCTCATCAGGATTGAGAGCACGGTCTCACAGAGGTGACCAAAAATTTGCACTATGGATGTTGGAATATTGTCCTTTATTATTATCCATGTTCCACTAAGTGGCATCATATCCCTTGTTTCTGTTTCCTCATCTTAACTCTGTCTCCAAATATTGAGAATTTTCTTTATCAAGCAGACAGGAAATAATAAGGGAGGGAAAATGTTTGCCAGCTGAAGGGAAATGTGTTTTTGGAAGAATTTTTTCCCAGTTTCTGTCAGAAAAAAAGGGGAAAGAATTGCTTTGGGAAAAAAAGAGAAACATTTCATTTAAACTCCCCCCTTTGCTTGGGGTTTGGAATGCACAGGCTCCTGATCCTTCAGGTTCTCCCCAGTGCTGCTGTGGTTGTATTTGGGGGCTTTCCTCAGCATGAAGCCAGGCAGGGAAGTAGCACAAAATTCCTTGCTTGGAGAAGCAGCAGCTCGTAGAGGGTGAACCAGGAGCTGGAGGGGAGACAGGAGGGGGCACAGAGGCTTTAGGGAACACAGGCCAGTCCCTTCTTCCCTCCTCAGTGCAGAGGGTCAGGACACAGAAACCTTGACCTGACCACTCTGAGGAGCTAAAATCCCCTTGCAGAGAGGTGTTTTGCAGGTGCAACGAAGGCAAATTTGCACCAGAGGAGCCCAGAGGAGAGGCCGTGGCAGTGACCCCGTGCACAACAAGAGCCCTGATGAGCTGTTGGTAGGGCAGTGCCTTGAAATTCCGGGGGCGAGGATGAAAGCTCCAGGGATGGCAGAAAACCTGCCCACACCAGCTGAGACTGCTGTGGGTGTGATCCTCGTTATCCACAGGAAAGGGAATTTCTACATTCAGGTAGAGCTGTGGGTGGGTGCTTGAAGATCAGGCTGGGACAAACAGAGCTGTGCTGAGCCTGCTGCCTTAAGTTTTAGCTTTTGTATTTTTCAGATTCTGGGCTGGTTTAGTGTGCAGTTCTGGGTTTCATATTAAGTGTTGGTAAGCTCTCTTCACAGAGTAGGGAGACAAAATTCCTTTTCTAGCTCAGGACCGAGGACAACTGATACAAATTTCAGGCCCAAGAGCCTAAAAACAATGGGGAAATGAAGAGAGAAAAACCAAGGAGGATGGAGCTCCATAACCTGGAGCTGTAACTGGACAATTAACTCCAATCTGCTAATGAACCAAAACTTATAAAAGTGAGACCTCGTAGCTGGGCATCCATTTTGTGACCATTTTGGGTTCATCTTGGGTATAGCCCAGCTGGGCTCTTGTGCTGCCCTGGTGTGCCCATTGAGGCCTTTTAATAAATCCCTGCTTTATCCTTTTGCTCTGTCTGGTCTCTGTTGCAGGTCAGCCTTTTCCAGGCATCAAGCCCACCTCGGTTCCAGGATGTGGAATGAGATAAAAATGCCCTGTTGGGTTGGACACCCCATCCCTGAGCCAGAGCTTTGCTCACCCAGCAGAGCAAGGAGGAATTTCAGACAGACAAACTCTGCAGAGCCATGAGAAACTTGGAATTCCAGGGCTCTCTGAGAGGGACCAGCTGTGGGCTCCCAACCCAGGCTGTGGATCATGGTCCTGCAGCTTCCACACGCACTGAAATTTTCACTGCAATCTTTTCTTTTACTTTTGCAACCTTCCACACTCAGGGAATCTCTTGGCTTTAAAGCTGGGAACTGGTTTTTTGGGTGTTTTTTATATAAAGAGCTCAGCAGGAATCCACAATTTAAGAGACAATTGCTCACCCTGCAGATATTGGCAGCAAGCCACTCTTCCAGCGTATTTCCCTGGAAAGAGGGGAGGAATACATGGAAATAATTCAAAACCAGTGTTTTAAAACCCTCCAGACAAGCCCCTTCACACCTAAGGTAGGTGTGGGATGGCTTTTCAAGCCAGCAGCTTTCCTCACCTGGCAGATCCAAGCAGGGAAATCCAGAGTTGGGAAAACCAGCGCTGGGCTATGCTTGGATGATTGATTCTGTGCAAATGTTCTATGAAAATGTGAATTTTTGTGAGTGAGGGTCACCTTGTTGTGCTGTTTGTACCACACCTGCTGGGCTGGGATCAGTGTCTGAGGGATGCTGCTCATGTCTGTGTTTCCAGCAATCCCAGCTGGGGAAGGATTTGTGTCCTGGGGCTGTATTTGAAAGCAGGAAATGTGAAAAAAAAAAAAGCAAAAAAACGAAAAAAGAGATGAGTAAGTGATGCTTCCCAATGTGTTAATTTGGAGGTCTGTGTAACATTGAATTTTGAGGGGTTTTTTAATGGTGTTCATGAAAAAAAAATTGAAAACTGGGATTTCTGCTTTCCCATCTGAGGCTATAAGGTCGTACTGGATCACAGACTCATGGAATGGTTTGGGTTGGAAGGGACATTAAAGACTTCCAATCCCAGCCCCTGCCATGGGCAGGGACACTTCCCACCATGCCAGGTTGCTCCAGATTGTCCAAGCCTGGCCTTGGACATTCCCAGGGATGCAGGGGCAGCCCCAGCTGCTCTGGCAATCCCAGCCCAGCCCCTGCCCACCCTCCCACACAGCAATTCCTCAATGCCCAGATCCCAGCCCCAGCTCCCCTTTCCCACTGGAAGCCATTCCCTGGCTCCTGGCCCCCCAGCCCTTGGCCCCAGCCCCTCTCCAGCTCTCCTGGAGCCCCTGCAGGCCCTGGAAGATGCTGGAATGTCTCTCCAGAGACAAATCACAGAGGTTTGGCCGCTCCCAGCCAAATCCAGGCTGTGGTGGGTCCAGCTCACCCTGCTTCACCAGGAGCTGCTGTGGTGCCAAGGAACTTAAAGAACAACACAGGAAATAACACATCAGCCACCTCTGTCACCAGGTTGCCTCATCTTATGCATCACTGTCTGTGATGACCTTTTCCAAGAGCTTTCTCTTGATGAACAGTTATTTCTCGAGGAGGGACACTGCTCTTCTGACGCCTCCCTTCAGTCATCGCTTCCTTTGTTTGTCTTTGCTTTGTTTTGTCATTTCTTTCAGGTGAATTCTTGAACCAGAAATGAATCCACTTCTTCTTTTTCCTTTTTTTTTTTTTTTTGGATCAAAAGCACGAAATGTCCCGTGGAGACCGGGCACATTCTGCTTTCTGAACTCAGTGTTGGCACCACACCACGACGAGGATGTGTCTGACGAGCTCCTAATGACACTGCAAAGAGCTGTCCCCTGCTCCTGGCTCCAGTGGGACACTGGAGGCTTTGAAGCCTGGACAAGTATTTAATTGACATCACGGAGCTGGCCCGGTGTCACCGCGCTGGAGCTGTCAGAACAAAGGGAAGGAACAATGGAAGTGACCTTTTTGTTTAGAGGGTGTTGGAGCAGTGGGAAGAACAGCCAAGAGCTAGAGAAAATGGGATTCCTGGGGCTTTTCCATGATTTTCCACCCTGTGGCATGAGGTATGTGGCAGGGACACCTTCCACTAGCCCAGGTTGCTCCAAGTCCACGCTGGCTTTGGCCATTTCCAGGAATGTGGCAGCCACAGCTTCTCTGGGAAAACTCTGCCAGGGCCTCCCCACCCTCACGGGGAGGAATTCCTTCCTAATTTCTAATCTAAACATCTAATACCTAATTTAATTTAAAGCCATTAACGTGTTTACGTGCTGCATCCCAGAAGAAATGAGATGTGCTGGATATCCAGTAAGGCTCTTAGCGCTGGGCAGATTTCCCAGGGCAAATTTTTGGGATGAAGGTGGGGAAAAAAAATTGTCGGCCAAACCTTCAGTTCCTTGAGGTCTGTTTGGCAAAGGCAGAGAGCCCATGGGGTCCATGTGGATCCCACATCAGCTTCCCAGCCATGGAATTAAGGGGTGACCACCACCAGCAGAAGAGGCCACCAGGATTGTGGTGACAAAGCCCAGCCTGCAGTGGCCATGTCACCATGAGGTTTCTGCTGGTTTTCCACTGGTGCCTGTCTCCTCTTCATCCTCCCTGGCTCAGAGCAGCCAGGACAGGCTGCCAGCACAGAAATGTGCTGCTGTTTATTTTTACACGTCCCTGCCTCGCAAGGATGGAGTGTGTGGGAAGAACGAGTGATCTGTCCTTGCAGATTGGGAGGGAGGGAAGAAGTAAACAGGATTTTAAGGCAAGATTGGGCTTGAAACCCAGCAAGTATGGATTTTAAACCACGACTGGGCTCAGAGGTGGCTTTACAAGGAAAATGGGTGCTTTTCATCACTGGCACAACCCGGAGAAGGGAAAGCCAGGCAGGAGAAAGCTCTGAGAGAAGTAGCCAGACTTTCTGCAGGGATCAAGAGGATTTTTTTTCATAGGAGCTTGGCCATCAGCACAGCAGGCACTGGCTGTGTTTGGACTGTAACCTTGGAATCGTCATGGGATCATGGAATGGTTTGGGTTGGAAGGGGCCTTAAAGCTGCCACGGGCAGGGACAACTTCCACCATCCCAGTGGCTCCAAGCCCCAATGTCCAACCTGGACTTGGACACTTCCAGGGATCCAGGGGCAGCCACAGCTTCTCAGGGAAATCCATTCCAGGGCCTCCCCACCCTCACAGGGAACAATTCCTTCCCAATATCCCACCCATCCCTGCCCTCTGGCAGTGGGAAGCCATTCCCTGTGTCCTGCCCTTCCATCCCTTGTCCAAAGAAGAATTTCTTCCTAATATCAAATATTGGATCATGCAGGATTTGTGGGCACCCGTGGATGCTGTTTTCCAAGGGTTTTGTCCCCTTTAGAAGGACTGGGTGAGTACTGGATGCTTCAAAGGAAAAGTCTGATCCTGGCTGGCATCAGCTGTGGATCCAATGTTCTCAGCCCAGGATGTTTTATTGGATTGATTATCCTTGCTGGTGTAACCAGCAGCTCTGTAATCATAACTCTTATTCTTCATGGGTCTCCACAGACCCATTAAACCCCACAGACCCATTAAACCCCACTGTAATCTGTAGGATCCCTGGAGGATAAGAAAATTAATAGCAGTGCCTGTGCATCACAATTACCACCAGGCAAAACTCAGACATTCCTTTTTACTGGAAAGTTCAACTCTTTGGAAAACAATGATTCACAATTACCAAATCTTAAGAAAAGAGGGATAACTGAAATAAAACACCAGAATTCCTTTTCTCAGCTATTTCAAAACCTGCACCTTGAGCTGCTCTAAGGGAGACCAGACTATTTTTCTTTTAATTTACTCTTAAAGGGTTGTATTAAAAAACCCCACCACAACCAGCTGCTTCTCTAATTAACATCGAGTGAAACAGCTTCTTTAACCATCTAATTCAAAATGTCAAACAACTCCCAGCAGCGAGACACACCTCAAACAAGCAGATAAGATGTTTCATTAGAGCAGGAGCTGCTTGCAATATTGTGGAAAATTGATAGCAGGTGAAAAGAAAAGCAGAAAAATGAGGAGCTGGAGTGGGAGGCAGGCAGGAGAAATCCTAAGTGAAGCTGGCACCCAGCTGTTGTCCCAGGCAGATTGTTATGTGCAATTTTTTTATTTCTCTTTTTATTCTCTGTCTTTTTTTCATGGGAAATTGATTGATTTCCAAGAGAAATTTTCAGTCTCGCCAAAACTTCATTTTTCTGAGAAGCTGCAGTCGTGATAAAGCTGCAGCACCCACGGGACCTCTGCTGTGAGCTCCGTGCACACCCCCAGGAGATCAGAAAATCCATTTTCTGCCCATTTTGCAGCCAGAGAAACAGCCCAGGAGTGGCTGAGTCCCTTCTTCAGGGATTTGGAGTGGCTTGGTTGGTCTTTAGGGTCCCTTCTAAGCCAAACCATTCCATGATTCTGTGATGAATCCATGTTCAACCACTGGCTCGTAGGAACTGCAGCTCCTCCTATGGAGCAGGAGCTTTGTAAATATTGAGAGGACACCCTCTAGTTGGAAAAAAATCTCAGCTTGAGTTCATATAATCATAGTCAGGGATGAAAACAAGAATAATTAATGTAGGAAAATGGGAGGAATAGGAATAAATTCCTGACTGTGAGGATGGTGAGACACAGGGTGCTCAGAGAAGCTGTGGCTGCCCCTGGATCCCTGGAAGTGTCCAAGGCCAGGGCTTGGAGAACCCTGGGACAGTGGGAGGTGTCCCTGCCCATGGCAGGGGGGGAATGAGCTGATTTTTAATGTCCCTTCCAACCCAATTTATTCCAGAATTCTGTAAATGTACAAAGCAGCATTATCCCCCACGGAAAAGAAAATGAGGGGAGGCTCCAAGGTGCTCCTGAATCTGCCACGTGACTGCATCTCCAAGTCTTGCAGGCAGCACCTGGGGTGAGAACCAGGACCTCAACCTTACAATGGCACTTACAGCTGTGGAAAACTCCTGGGAAATCTGGAATTACAGCATTGTTTAGGCTGGGAAAAACCCTCTGAGATCATCCAGTCCAACCATTCCCCCAAGGCCACCACTGACCCCTATCCCCAGGTGCCACATCCACGTGGCTTTTAAACCCCTCCAGGGATGTTTTGCTGAGCTGGACCTGAACTTCTGCTCTGCTTTTGACCCTTGGTGTCCTGTGGGGGCTCCAGCCACCAGATGTGGCCGTGGGTTGGGTTGGGTTGGATTGGGAGAGTGAGTGTGAACTCTTGGTCAGGGTCCGAAGCTCTCCCACAGCCTGACCCCCTTTGTACCATTTTCTTTTTTCCTGGAGGCTTTCTGACTGAGAATTTTTGGAGGGATTCCTGCTCCTGCTGCAGCCTGTGGCCGTTTGTAGCTGCCTGTGCAGGGTGTGTGGGCAGCAAGGGTCGGAGAGGGGCTGGCACCACAGATGGGGTGAAAGAACAGGGAGGAGGAAGCTGCACAGACGTGTTTGACTGGGCTGGAAGTTGTGGGAGAAGTTGTGAGGGCAGCTGGAGAGCTTTGCTTGTGGGAGGTGAAGAGTTTTCCACCCTCCCTCCCTCCCTCAGGTGGTGTTTTTAGAGCTCCCCAGGTCTGACACAGACAGGTTTCATGGCACCACAGATTATCCTGAGCTGGAAGGGACCCACCAGGATCATTGATCCAGCTCCTGTTCCTGCCCAGACACCCCAGCAATCCCACCCTGGGCATCCCTGGGAGCAATTTCCAAACCCTCCTGGAGCTCTGGCAGCCTCAGGGCTGTGCCCATTCCCTGGGGAGCCTGGGCAGTGCCCAGCACCCTCTGGGGAAGAACCTTTCCCTGATATCCAACATAAACCCCCCTGACCCAGCTCCAGCCCTTCCCTGGGTGCTGTCCCTGTCCCAGAGAGCAGAGATCAGCGTTTGCTGTGGGATCTGTCACCCTGGGCAGGCTCTGTGTCCCTCTGCTGAGCCAGCAGAGGTCACCGGCCATCCTGAAGCCCCTGCAGTCCATGTCCATCCTCATCTCTGCTCCCATGGGACAGCCAGGGACAGGGGGACAGCGGGGAGCACACTGCACACGGGGAGAGGGCAGCAGTGCTGCTGCTCCGAGTGAAACCGAGTCTCCTCACATTGTTTGAGTAACAAACAGAGGAAATATCTGTAATCTCTCTTCCCTGCCACTCCTAGGGAGCTATCTCGTGGCCTTTCCTGTGGAGTCCTCTGCTCTGCTTCTGCCTGTGGGAACTGCTTCCCAAATGGATTATTCAAGCTTGGAGAAGCTCTTCTCAGTTTGGTTTTGGGTTTTTTCTCTCTTTTTTTTTTCTTCCCCCCCAGAGTTCGCCTTTGCACATCTGTCCTTCCCAGCAGGAGGAAAAGAAACGGAGGCACCTCCAGTTTCTGTCTGAGTTGGGATGCTCTGCTCTGGCAGCTCCTCTCCTGCCAAAGTTCCCTTCTTGATGCTCTGGTTATTGCTGACCCTTCTGAGCCACAAGGCCCCCCCTGATCCCCCTTTGCTCCAGGCTGAGCCCCTTGCCCAGCTCCCTCAGCTGCTCCTGAGGCTCCAGACCCTTCCCCAGCTCCGTTCCTAACAGCACCTCAGGTCATGCCACAGTCACTGAGCTTTGGAGGGCAGCTGAGGATCCTCACTCCTCTCAAGGCAAGCTCCTGATTAAATCCCTGCCGATTAAATCCCTGTTTGTATTCTCCCCTCGAGCAGATTCCCATCCTGCTGTGTCTGCGCTCCCTCCTGCTCCCTGATGAACAAGCCCTCACCCCAGCTGGCACAGAACTGCTTCTCTGTATGGTTTTGGGGGAAAAAAAGGTTTTTCTAAGCTTTGGAGGTTTAGGATGATCCCTGACCATCCATGCTGGGAGCCTGGATGCCTCCCAGCCTTTCCCAGCCACTGAATTTTCTCCCTGCAGCACACACCGGGATGTCAAACACCCTGGAAGAGAGGCAGGACTTGTTTCAGCTCTCCCAAGTCCTCCAGTTTGACCAAAAACTTCATTTTTCTGTTCCTGCTCACCCTTGCACCACTCCAGCATCTCTTTCCTCCAATCATGACAGTTTGGGTTCAGCCTCTTGGCAAAATAAATCTCACCAGAACTACCCAGGAAGCTCCAGTTGTGGTCTCACAGTGGCATCAAAGCTCCCTGACCAGCCCTGGAGCATCCCACATGCCAGGATGACAATTTTTGTCTCAGTTTCTCAAAGACAAATATCCCTCATGTCCTCATTTTCTCCCCTTCCACCATTCCCAAACTGTAATTTTCCCCCTTTTAATCCAAGTTTTTGTTTGATCCCCTCAGCACACGCTCTCATACCTTATTAAATTCCACCCTTTTTAGCTCTCTGGCTCTGTCTTTTATGATAATTTCCAATTCTTCCCTCTGCAGAGTCTTTATCTCTCTACCCACAGCAACCATCAGTTTCCTGCTCTTCCTTTAGTCCCAGCTATTAGTGAAAAGATATATTTTTTAAGAAAGGTGCCCAAAGTCTCACATTTCAGCTCCATCAGGAACTTAATCCCCATCCATTGCTTCCCCTCCCATCAAAACCTGCTGTCCACCCCCTGGTGCTCCCTCATCCTCACAGATTCCAAACCAATCCTCTTTTGTTGGGACATCACTGGATCAATAAGGTGCCAGGCATGATGCCAGCAAATAAATCAGCGAGGCTCTCAGACAGGAGACCTCTCATAATTCAATTTTCTAGGAAAACTCTGGTTTGTGGCAGAAAATCAAGGATGGAGGTGTGGGAGAAAAGACACAGAGGCAGCTCCTGCTGTCAGGAGAAATTGTCTTGAGCTGCAACTGATTTCCAGCCAGGACAACTGGGGTTCATCCCACCCGGATTTGATGTCCCAGGTGCAAGATCTCCTTTGAATCCCTCGTGCCAAGGAGGAGGAGCAGGTCCAGGTCTGTCCCTCGCTGATTTTATTGGTGTGATACCACAGGTTTGTCTATTCCCTGTCTTGCAAATGAAAAAGCTGCAGCTGCTGGGAGAACTGCTCCAGGCTGAGCTCTGGATGGTTCCTGGGCATGGGAACATTTTAAACTTGGCTTAATAATGGGGAAAAAACTCAATCCCCAAACTGTGTTGGCAGGACACGAAGTGGGAGATGGGCAGCACTGGGAGTGAGGGGGGGATGAACCCCCAGGGCTGAATCCCACGGGAACCTCTCTGCTCTGGGAGAGCTGGGGGTGCTCACCTGGAGAAGGGAAGGCTCCAGGGAGAGCTCAGAGCCCCTTCCAGGGCCTGAAGGGGCTCCAGGAGAGCTGGAGAAGGGCTGGGGACAAGGGATGGAGGGATAGGACAGGGGGCAATCACTTCCCTGGGAAAGATGGGATATTGGGAAGGAATTCTAAAAGGAACGATAGAATCTTGGAATGGTTTGGGTTGGAAGGGACCTTAGAGACCATCCAGTTCCACCCCCTGCCATGGGCAGAGACACCTTCCACTGTCCCAGGTGGCTCCCAGCCCTGTCCAGCCTGGCCTTGGACACTTCCAGGGATCCAGGGGCAGCCACAGCTCCTCTGGGCACCCTGAGCCAGGGCCTCCCCACCCTCACAGGGGGCAATTCCTTCCCAATATCTCACCTAAATCTGATGCCTTCTGGAGGCTGACCTGGAACAGAGACCAAACAGAGCAAAAGGATAAAGCAGGGATTTAGTAAAAGGCCTCAATGGGCACACCAGGGCAGCACAAGAGTTCAACTGGGCCACACCCAACATGCACCCGAAAATGTCACAAAATGGACACTGATCATGATGTCTCAGCCTTTGATAAGTTCTGTTCCATCAGCACATTGGAATCAATTGTCCAACCACAGCTTCAGGTTATGAAGCTCCATCCTCCTGTTTTTTTCTTCTCACTTCACCATTGGTTTCATTCTTGGGGCTGAAAGTTGTCCTGGGTATGGAGCTGGAGAAGGAATTGTTTTGTCTCCCTACTCTGTGAAGAGAACTCAGCAGCACTGAATATGAAACCTAAAACTACCCACCAAAACAGCACAGGATCTAAAAAATACAGAAGTTAAAACTAAAGGCATCAAATTTCTCCTCTTTTATTTACATCTTAGTGTTACAAAGCCAAATGTTGCTCCTGTCTTTCTAGACCAACTCCAGGCTTACACTAAGATCCCCCCTAAAAGATAAATTTTCCCTCAAGGCACCCAAGAAAAAAAAGAAAATATAAAGTGTGCATGTGTCCAATGCAAGTAAAATATTCAGTGGAGAAAGAAGCCATTTATAGGGTCAGAAACCCCTTGTTATAGGTGAGATGAGAGGAAAGCCTTGCTGATTTTTTCACAGCACTGAATTTTCTTTAATTGGCATTTTCTTCACGTGGACCTGTCGGTGACAGTCCCCAGGACAGAAGAACTTTGCTCCATCTCTGGTTTTTTTTTGTACTATAAAATCTTTCAGGCACAGGCTGAGGTTTATTTTGCCACCCCAGGTAGAAACGATGGAGACATGACCGTGAATTTATATTTTCTATTTCCTTGGACACTTTCCTTCCGGAACTGGGCATTAATGGAGCCCACTCGCAGGCAGAATTGTCTCACCGGCCTCATTTGTGTGCTGAGAGATAAGGGAATGAATTTGGCTGCCTGTCAGTTCATTAACGGGCCACTGATGAATTTGTGCCGCTCTCTGCAGGGTGTTCTCACCCTCCTGGGCACCTGCTGAATGCTGGGGTGGAGGACAGAGAGTTCTGTGACATCTCTGATGCAGAGCCTGGGGCCCCTGGGCTCTGTGCCCCCCTCCAGAGCTGAGCACTGTTGTTACCCCCAGACACCCCCAAGCAATGGATCTCTCGAAATTAAAATAAGAAAATCCAGGGCAGGGTGCTCCCATGGCCTCCATGTAGTGAACACCCCCAAATTTTAATTATTCAGGCTGAACACTTGCAAGAAAATCGCACTTTTTATTAATTTTTTTTTTTTTCACTGAACAAATTATAAGAAATCCCAGGGCTTGGCAGTGCAAGGCTGCTGTCAGCAGGAGATGCAGGGCAGATGTGGCTTTGGGGAAAATCCCTTTCTGCTGAATGTTTTGGGGACTGAAAAGCCTTTTCTGAACAGGGGTGCATCTGCTGAGGGATGAGTGAAGAGAAAACACGTGGCAGGGGAAGGAAATGTGAGCACATTCTCTGGATGTGCAGAGAATCATCCGAGCTCAGGTATGAAAACAAGCAAATAATCACTTGGGGGTTTTTAACCAACTTTAATTTTTCAAATTTTCTCCACTCTGCCTTGTTCTCCTTTCTTGGCTTCTAGTCGAGAAGGAAAGAACCAGAAAAAAATCCACGTAATAATCATGAGACATTTTGGATTTTGGCAACATTCAGTTGCTCCGAGAGGTTGTGGCCTCCTCTTGAAGCTCATTCCAACCCAAACCATTCCATGATTCTGTGACTTCCATAACATCTGTAGAGTGGCCCAGCTATTCAAGAGAAGTTCCAGTGGCAGCCTGAGAAGGTTTTACGAAGAGAATGGGACAAATTTCTTCAATTTTGGTGCTCTACAGTGCATCTGTGCACAAGATTGGCCTCAGGGATCTCAGAAAAGCTCCTGACACACAAACTCATGGCCTAAATGTATTTATTTCCACACCATCAATCCAGAAGAACATCAGGTGAGGTGTTTTGGGATGGTGGGGAGGGAATGCTGCCTGGGACTGGAAGGATTTGGGGGCTGGCCTGTTGAGTCCTGGCTCCCAGTTTGATGCTGTGACCAAAAAAGCTCTCAGGGCTCTTTGTGTGTGACGTGGGGCAGCTCAGGTAAGAAGGTGGGGTCAGGTTGGGGACCTCAGGTAACTCAACCTTGCTTCAAGAAATGGAGTCTGAAAATAAAATTTTTGGATACATTGTATTTTTTTTTTTAAATGTTGTTTCTGATTCATCCCAGAAATGGCCTCCAAAGCCATTTTTTATTCATCCTGTGCAGATCCAGCCCAGCTCTCCCTGGAGCTGTGAGTTGTGCTGTATGAAGTGGGAATTACAAATTCCAAGGAAAGGCAGAGTCTATACTTTCATTGTTGATGCATCATTCATGTTGTGATCCCGAACAGGACTTTAAAGGGGACTGAGACAACCAAACCCTTGGGATTTCAGCGTGGGGTGAGTGTGGGCCTTATTCTCAAGGGAAACAGGTGGCTCCTTTTAATCTGTTTCGCCCTCTAAGCCAGAGAAAAGCAAACATCTCATCTCGTGGTGAAGGGAAACATTTGTGCAGGTCTCCCTCTTCTCAGATAATAATCCTCAGCCATTTCTGGTTCGTTGTTTACTTTTCTTTCTTCTTTAATTGAAGCCCCGCTGCAAAGGATTAAAAGCAAACTATTTTGTAAAAGGGCTGCACATGGTCCCAAGTAAATCTGTGTGAGCTTTCCCCACTGCTCAGAGCCCTGGGATTTGCTGATCTGTGCCTTTCTGTTCTCTTTGGCTTTAATTAAAATTTGGTCTTTGCTCCTTTGCCTGTGTCTGCATCCCTCCACTTCCCTGTGCTCCCTGCCAGGTTTGGGAATGCACCAGCTCTGATGGAGAACCTGCAGCAGGAGCAGGACATGGGCAGCAGCATCCCTTGAGGTGCCCCGTGCTGGTGGCCTCCCATCAGCTGAACATCTCCCTGTCAGCAGCCCTTGCCTCTCTGCTCCCATTCCACGGCTGTCAGCACCTCCTGAAGCACAGGGCCAAGAGGAAATCGGGGAATGAGGCAGAAAGACCAGCAGGGAGGGAGAGGTGAGGGACAGGGAGGATGTTTCCACACTTGGGTGGGAAGATCAGGGGTTTAAAAAACAGGGAATAAAACAACAAAAGGGGGATTTATGTGATTCAGCAGCTCTCTGTAGTCCAGGGTCATCCTCAGCTGTGGCACGTGGAGGTGAATCCTGGTTGTGGAATCCCCTCCTGCCCTGTCACCCTTGTGGACAGACTGATGAGCCTTGGGAAGTCCATGTATCCTGTACAGCCACGGGCAAGGATAAACAAGGCTGCAGTGCTGGGATTTCAGTCAAGAGGCACCTGGAAAGGCTTGCAAGGCATGCATTTGTCTCCGATTCCACTGTGGCAGGGCTCATCCCGCTCCGACATGGGACAGAACCTCCCTGGTGGATATCAGGTGCCTTCTCTCAGTTCAGATTCACTCCATGTCTAATAAGAGCTTTTAACTGCTCTGGAGAAGCCAACCCAGGCACCAGAGAGAGCAGGAAAAGGCAATTTCTGCCGATGGCACGGAAGGGAAGAGCGGCCTTTACCCGACGAGGATGTGCAGGGACAGCCGTGGAGCAGAGCAATTTGGCAGTGATCCCCCCCTGGTTCCAATAATTGGGGTATCAATAACAGGGCTAATGGCCCTCTGGTTCCAGATACAACGTGCAAGGCTGTTTACAGCCTCTGCCCAGAGCCTCTTACTTTTACTCTCGTTGGCAAATCATTGTTTACGTCTCGTGTTTCGAAACGCAGCTGGGTTCCAGCCTTTCCTCACCCACCGGCGGAGCCGAGCGGATCCGTGCCCCATGTGCTGCTCTTTAGCAACACAAACAGCACAGCCAGATCCCACTTAGCGGGGTTTGCTCACTCCCCAAACACGCAGGGCTTGGCTCCGAGCACGCCGGCTCCTTCCCGCCGGCTCTCCGCGTGCCACGGGAGAGGCACGGGAGGGATAAAGGGCAGCTGAGCCCCTCTGGGGTATCCTGGGACAAAGGTGGGCTCGATTCTCTCGTCAGGGTCAAGGGGGTGCTGGGGTTCAGCTTCTTGGCGTGGCCAGATCCCTTTTCTTCCCACCCCATTTGAGGGCTGGGTTAAAAGCTGGGCGTGATGAGCTTGGAGGGCTTATCCGGCCGACACGATTGTACAGAATCATTGGGTGATTGAGGGTGGAAAAGAGCTCCAAGCTCATCAAATCCAACCTTTGACCGATCAACTTGACCTTGCCAACCTCGTCAACCAGCCCAGAGCGCTGAGAGCCACTCCCTGGGCACCTCCAGGGATGGGGATGCCACCACCTCCTTGGGCAGCTCCAACGCCTGACCACGCTTTCCACGAAGAAATTCCTCCTGGTGTCCAACCTGAGCCTCCCCAGGCACAGCTTGAGGCCATCTCCTCTTGTCCTGTGCAAGCACTCCCATCTCTCTTTGTGGGTTTGTTGTCAGCCATGGGAAGAAGAGACACAGCAGCCAAAAAGCTGAAAAATTGTAGCAGAAGCAGTCGAGCAGATGGGTAAACGCTGAATTTCAGCCAAGTGAGCAATAAGAAATTGCTCAGTGAGAAGGTTTGAGAAAGAGTGGCTGAGCCTGTATTTTGAGCAGAAGAAAGAGAGGAAAAAGAAGAAATTTAGAAGAAAGAAGGGCAGAGTGCTAACTCAGCCCAAAGCTTGTCAGTTCATCCTGTAGATGTGGGAGATTTGAGGTCACAGAATCACAGGATGGTTTTGGCTGGAAGAGACCTTACAGATGCTCTCGTTCCAACCTCCTGCCATGGACAAGGCCACCTTCCACAATCCCAGGTTGTCTGGTGGTCAAATAGACAAAACAATTCAAAAGAACTGGACACATTTGCCACTCTGCCACCTCAAGCCCTTAAATGTACAGAGAGGAAAGATCAGCCCCCCTACCTCCAGTAACCCCCTCAATGCTCAGGGTTCACTGAATTTACTCAAAGGGATTTCCATTTGTGTCCTAAACCACCTCAGGACCTGCTTTCATGCATGCCAGTGCTACTTCACAGGACAGGTTAAAAAATCTCCCTTTTTCAGAGCAGATAGCACTTTTAAACAGATTTATTCTGCATTTTTCCTTGTTTGAGCAAACATCATGGAAGGATTGTTGCCTGCTGGCCACACTGAGATCCCATGGAGCCGTGTTTGGGGGGCTGGGGCTGCCCTGTGCTCTGTTCCTCCATGCTGGGAAGCAGGCAGGGCTCAGAATACCTGGGAGAAATCACAAATTTTAGTTTCCCACTCTGGTCCCAGGTCCAGGTCGCTGATGGAGCAGGCAGCAGTGGCTGACTTGTGTTTCCCAGGAGCCCCACAGAGCTCCTGGCCCCCTCTGGTTCCGTGTTACATAAAGGAGACACCCCCGTGCCAGATGTGCTGCATCACATTCCCCTTCAGCAGAATCCGTGGGCTCTCCAAACCATGCCATGTTTATGTAGACTCCCGAGCACCAATTTTGCAATCTTTCCCATTCTCTCCAGCCAACACATGTCCAATCAAACTGTCCAGTTGCCATGGTTTCCTCCTCACCAACCTGGCGAGTTTGGATGTGGAGTTTGTGGAAAAGACAAAGTGTTTTCTTGTTAGGAAATGTGCTCATTGAGCTGATGGGATTAAAATTTTGTCTTCAGCCCACTTTGTGTTTGGGGGTTTGGTGCTGATATCGTGGGGGGTATCTGGTGTCTTTGGGTACCCAAATCCATGGAAAGGGAAGAGCTTGTGAATGGTTTACCATGACAAATGCATTGTTTTCAGAGTCAATTTAAGCAGCCAGAGAGGAGGACTGGAGCTGGGGAATGTTTGCTGGAGTATCTGAACGTGCTGTTGGAAATAGTTTGTTGTTGGTAAAAGCTGGGTTTAATTGTAGTCTCTTAAACCCCCTGAATGTCATATAAAGGAAAAAAAAAAAAAAAGCTTTACAACAAAACATGCCTTTCAGGGCAGAGTTGGAAATGAATGCAGAGCCTACAGAAACAGACTGGGGTTGCCTGGACTGGATTAGAAAACTCTGACTGTTGTCATGCAGCACATTCGCCATCCTGCTTTTCAGGATCCTTCCACGGCAGAGGAAGCTGGACTCAGACTCCTCCATGAAATACTTTCAGAATCAAACGAGGAAAAAAAAAATGAAGACTCACTGAATGATCTGCAGAGAGTTGGAATTCATCAAGTAAGTGATAAAGGTGGCTGACCTGGCCAAGCCAGGTGATTGGCAAGGTCCTGGAGGAGTTTCATCCTGACTTCTTTGGCTTCCTCTGTTTTCTTCCTCCTCTCCATGGTCAAGGGAGATGAACTGAAATTGAAAGAGGAGGGACAGAGAGGAAGTAATAGGATGATACTGGAGGATACCTATTCTACAATCCCCTCACCCAAAAAAAACCCCCCCAATCCCCCACAAAAAACCCCA
>VYXF01012903.1:183940-199863 GCA_013397295.1 Polioptila caerulea | reverse complement strand
CCCAAAAATACCCCCAAAAAAACCAACCAAAAAACCCCAAACAAACAAACAAACAAAAAAATCCACAAAAACCCCACCTAAACCAAATCAAGAGTTTGCTGAGCCAACAGAAATCCAGATTCCACTAAACAGCCACAGTGCCATAAAAAACCAGGATGAAAAACGGGTTAAAAAACTGCCAGATGATCATCCAAATGGTTTCATCTCCTCAATCTATTTTGGCCTGGTTTGTGCCACATCCTGCTCTCCCTAACGAAGTCTGGGAACTTTGCAGGGGACAGCAAGAGTCAGGAGCTGTCACCTGTGGGGAATATGGGAAAAAATGGCCTGTTTTGCAGAAAGGGGCAGACTGTGACCACAGGCCTCGCTGCTCCATGTGTCTCCACATGTTTAATTTGCTACTCAACACTTGGCCCTGCCCAGTGTGCTGTTTTTAGGGAGCCTGGTTAAGCTGAGAGGGTGTGCTTGGTGTGAATAACAGGGGAGGAGGAGAGTCGTGGAAGATCACAGGCTGTCTGCACCAACACTTGTGGTGTGAACTGCGGAGGAATAAATTCTGGGTGAGGTTTGGCAGGTGGCTGTTAGCACCACAGCTGTGGGGTGGTGAGCAGGCTGCTGATCTGAGGGGTGGGGGGGCAGCTGGAGAGAAAATTTGGTGCTGAGCAGGGACCTGTTCCTTTGTGGAGACATCCTCTGATGGAAAACAGTGCTGAGGTGCTGTGGGATGTTACAGGAATGAGCACAGGGCTGAGGTGATACCATGCTATGTGATATCTGCTGGGGAACTGCAGCCATCCTCTGGTTTTGGTTGTGCTGAGGGGACGTCGACTTCCATGACTTGCCAGCTTAGGGAAAAATTAAAATTACAGCCAGAAGTCTGCACCTTAGCATATAAACCCAGGAATGAGAGGGATGCTCCAGAGGTCAAGGCAAAGAATCATGGAATGGTTTGGGTTTGAAGGGACCTTGAAGATGTTCTACTACCCCAGGCTGTTCCAAGCCTCATCCAACCTGGCCTTGGACACTTACAGGGATCCAGGGGCAGCCTCTGGGCGACCTGAGGGTCTCCCCACCCTCACAGCACATCACAGGGTGTCTTCCTGCAGTCAGTGGATGAGGATTGGAACCACGAGCCCTCTCCTTTCCACCATCTCCCTGGTAAGCGTGGCCCGGGCAGCCTGAGCCCGTGAGCTCATCTGCTTCCCCGAGGTCAGCATGGAACAACATTTCACCACTGGTGCGAGGCTCAGAGCAAAGCCAAGCCGCTGAAGAGCCATAATTGTGTCTTTATTGTGCAGGGCCGGGCTGTGTGCGGGCTGGCAGGGAGCCTTTCATTCTGCAGGGCCCGGGGCGTTCATCCTGCATCACACTCTGTGGGCTGGGGCTGCCGAGGCTGGCTCCATCCACAGCACTCCCCTGGCCGTGCTCGCAGGGCCACGGGCATGCAGAGCCCAAAAAGGAGGATTTTTTGTTGCCTGTCTCGCTCCTGGCCAGCACCAAGCACAGGGAGGGATGCAGAAAGGGCTTTGTGTGGCTTGTCAGCAGGAAGGCTCCAGCTGGGACTGGGAACGGCGCGCACGAGGTAGGGATGAGGCAGGAGAGGAGGAGTGGAGCAAAGGTGGGTGGAGAAGGGTGGGAATGGGGTGGGAGTTGTGATGAAGAGGTTTTGGAGGTGCAGTGGTCTGCTGAGGAAGGCGGGAGAGTGGGAAGAAGGAGGCTGGATTGGCAGGATTAAGGCCACAGGGGGGGATTGATGGCAGTAGCAGAGAGATCATAGAACCCCAGAATTCCATCAGCATTAAGACTGGAAAATCCCTCCAAGGTCATCGAGTCCAACCTGTGCCTGATCCCTGCCTTGCCACCAGCCCAGAGCACTGAGTGCCACATCCAGGAATTCCTTGGACACCTCCAAGTACGGGGACTCCACCACCTCCCTGGGCATGGGAACTTTCCATTCCGATGCCTGACAACCCTTTCCATGAAGAAANTCCCCGCCTTGCCACCAGCCCAGAGCACTGAGTGCCACATCCAGGCATTCCTTGGACACTCCAAGGACGGGGACTCCACCACCTCCCTGGGCAGGGGAACTTTCCATTCCGATGCCTGACAACCCTTTCCATGAAGAAATTCTTCCTGAATTGGGTATGGGGTGTGAGCTGGGGCCCACTGAGCAGATGATTGCAGTGCTTGAGGATGGCAAAGCAGCCAAGGGCTCAGGAGTGTGGTGGGAGAGGTCATTGATGTGCCAGGGGTGACCAAGAGGGACAAATGTGGTGGAGATGGCAGGAGAGAGAGACAGAGAGAGGGGATGAACTCTTGAGGATTGGTGAAAGGCAGAGTAGAAGGAAGTTTAAGTATTAAATGACAAGGAGAGAGAGAGAAGAGTCAAGATCTGGAGGGGATGAGAGGAGAAGGGTTTGAGAGAGAAGCTGCTGAGGTGTCAAAGTGACAGATTGCAGGAGTGGGATCACCTTTCAGTCAGGGATCTGTGACTGGCCCTGACTGAAAGGGAAAATCCAGGATTTGATGAAGCTGATGTGATTCCACAACTCCTGCTTGTCTTGTTTCTGATCAGGAGGCTGCAAGATGGTTGTGGTGGTTGGACCAGGAGGTGCTGGGCTGGGCCAGCAAGGGAGGGATGAGAAATGGGCACCGGGATATGCAGAGTCTGAACTGCTGAGCTGTGGACACATCTCCCTAGGCCTTGGAAATCCAAGGGGAATGTTGAAGTAGGCTAAGAATGGCCTGTCAGCCCAATCCTCAGACATCAATGGCCATGGGAAGAGGAACACCACACAAACCACAGCAGAGATTCAGAGTGAGCCAGGTCTCTGCTAATAACCAGACATTATCATGCCATTGCTGCAAAATGTGCTTCTTTCCCACAGAACAGCCCATCCTGGCCTCCTTCCTTGGAAGGAGAAACTGAACTGACTCTGGGGCAGCAGCAATCCATGAAATTCCCCAGGCTCCTCAGTCCACCTGGGCCACGCTTTGACTCCGTGTCACGAGCCAGGGCCCTGTCCAGGTGAGCTCCTAAGGGAGATGTGGCTGTGCAGGAAAGGGATGAGATGCAGTTCATCCTCCAGAGGGGTTTATTAGGGGAAAAACTTAGGATGTGCTCCAGAGGACTTTTGGGACATGTCTATACCATTGACAGAATGATCAGGGGAAAACTGATCACCATGATGATCCATTCCCTGACCAAAAACTCACCATGGGAAGATGCTGGAGACACCAAGGCTGCTTAGGATGAAGAAGTAATGGCAAGTTTGTTGGGTCCAACCAACAATGGTAAATTATATTTAGGCACTACCAGACCAGTTTACCCACCAGGCTGGGACTCAGAGGCTCTGCCAAACTTGAATAAATTGGTTCACCTCGTGTCACCTCAGCAGAACGGGGACGTTGCAGGCTCCTTCAGCAGGACTGTCAGCATTTCTGTGTGTCCTGCTGTGCACCACAAGTGGTGACAGCAGCTGTGGAAAGCAGCAAGTGCCTGGATGCAGCTGAAGGGTGTCACAGCTAAATCAAATGAAAGCATGCTTAGGCACTGGAGTTGTTTCAGGCCATACCTGAGCTGAGGAGCATTCATGGAAGAATTGTGAAGATGAAAACCCCTGCTGTGAAATACTCAAAATGACCCATTTTGAAGCAAAAGCCAGGGAGAGATTCTCCCCCCTGGAGAAGGGACCCATGCTGCTCTGCAGAAAATATCCAGATCCTCCTGCCTCTCCTAGAGGGAGGATAATGGATGCTACCTCCTGATTCCTCCCAATCAGCAGAAAAACACCTTTCCCTCCCCAGCTCTGCCTGTCCTGGTGTGACAGGGAGGCTTCTCTGGTGAAGGAAATGCTTTGTGCAACACAAACACGTTTTGTCACATCAGGGACAGAGCATTTCCAAGTGTCTCGGCTCTTCCACGTTCAGGAAAAAGAGAAATAAGCAACCTGAGTTGCCATGGTAAATAATACAGCAGCACCCTTGCTTAATGCCACTCTGCAAATACTTTAATATTGAATTACTATAATTTTGCTTTAGAGTCTGGCAAATAGATTCTGCGACCAACTGAACAGTAGCTGATGAAAGTAATTTTGCAGTGGTCTCCTAACACAGGCAGGCAGGCAGAGGCCAGAAAAATAAGAAACCTTATAGTCAGAGTTTTTTAAAGAATCTCCAAACAGCAATTGGATGGCAGATGTGCTATCAGTGCCCTTCATGGGGATGAGGGTTTGGTCGTGCTGGATGGCAGGAACGCCTTCAGTGTGCATCCCTGTTATTTATTGAGTAGTGACAGTGGCTTTAGAGCAGCACATGGCAGAGGAGAAGTCCCAGTTCTCCAGCACAGGGTTTTAAATAGCTCTTGGGAGCAGTGCAGCTTCAGGGGAAGTGCTGAATGTGACAGGGAGCCTTGGAAAAGCAAACCAATCCAGGACCCTCTTCCCTTCCCTGATGCTTTCTCCCTGATTTCTCCTCCATTCCCCTCTCTCAGCAGCTGTGGTGACTGGAGAGAATAAATGACACTCTGTGTGGCAGGAGAGAACACAATTTCACACCCCCATAACTTGTTCCTTGCCTGGTGAGCCCTCAGTCCGTGCTTCCCAAGGCTTCTTCCCAGGGGAGATGCTCCATGATTCAATTGCAGAGGAGAAGAGGAAGAGCTCAGCAGAGTTTGCTGAACAAGGGGTCAGCAGGGCTGGACTCTGCCACTGCTCTCCTGTTTCTCCCTGGTCAGGGGATGCCTCTCTGTGCTGTCTTTTTTTGGGTGAGGAACTCATCCCAAATCCAGGGGTGCTGTTCCTCTTGGGGTTTGTCACCTCCCACCCCGTACGTGGGGTTGGGACAGGCAGAGGTGCCCTTGCAGCTGCCCCTCAGAGGTTCTCCCAAACTTGTCAGAGCAGCAGTTTTTTATTGTGGAGTCACAGGGAGCTGGACTGGAGTCTGATCCTCTCACTCTCTATGGTGTGGGTGACTCCAGCATCAGCCAGATCCTCAGGTTCCATCCTGGAGCAAGAGGGGGACCATGAATGCTGGGAAAGTCCTTAGCCTTTATCCAAGATATTGATCCTGGTACTTGGTCTTTAGCCAAGATGTTGATCAGCCCCAGGGCTTCCTGAAGTGGAGGATTGTGGATTTTACATATTCACTGAGGAAAGGGAAATACAAACACTCAATAACTCCTCAGAGTTTTTAATTTGGGGCACTGAAGAAGCACCAACCCCAGAGCCCATCTGGAATATATTCAGTGTCCTGCCCTGCTGCTGACATCAGCAGCTCACAAGAGGAGGAAGGATTAGCAGGTGTTGGATTTTTGTCTCCCGAGGGTCTGAGAAGTGTGGAAGGCTGCGGTGAGCAAGGTGTGGAAGGATATTTGATTTCATTTTTCCTTCTTTAAAAACCCCAAACCAACAAAACAGAAGCAACTGAGTGTTTTGTTTTAAAAAAGTAATAAAAAAGCTGTGCACAAATACCTCAAATAAAAGAGAGAAAAAAACAGAAAATGAGAAAATGTCTCTTCCAGAAACAAGCTTTATCCTCTCCTGGATCCTGGTGTGGAGGAAAGATGACAGATCCCTTGCCCTGACAGAACACCAGTGGTAGGTCTCAGAACAGCATGTGAGACACCAGTTCCTCCAGGAGGTTTCTCATTCATTCACAGGCTGGAATACATGGTGTGCTCCAACCACTGGGCAGGCTTGTGCTGTCAAGTTTTCGTTCCTCCCTGTGGTTTTGGCGGCGGAGGAAGCTGGAAATCAGGATTAGTTGATATTCCTCTGCCCAGCTCCACATCATCCTGCTCTTTTCCCACAGAAATGTCTCCTTTTGACAGAGTACCACCACCCATCGGAGACCTTTCTTCAGAGCTGCTTGGGCACAAACCACAGGTGGGCAAGACAAACCTTGGTGGTGGCTTGGACCTTGTCCCTAAATGATGGCTTGGACAGTGATAAGAGAATGAACTTTTATTTTTCAGGGCTTTTTGCTGGATTTTTCTCTAACACAGCCTGGTCCTAACAAGGTTTCAGCACTGGCCTTGCTTGGCTCCTCATGGGGCTGTTCTTTCAGTGAGTCAAGCCTCTGTTTCCAGAGATGGCTGGGATGGATTTTCCAGGTTCCAGGACACACCACCCATCGGAGAGTGCCCCAGGCCTGGTCTGTGGCCCCCTTTTCCTTTGGGGAGATGCCCCAAGCAGGGCACTGAGGTAGAGCTGAGCATTTGGGACAGGAAGGGCAAGGAATAGGGAGCAAAGAAAAAATTTCCACTCATTCCTTGGACTCGATGACCTTAAAAATCTTTTCCAGCCTAAGCTGCTCCATGATTCTATGATCCCTTCTCAAGGGCATCTCCCACCTGCATCCTGTTGAGGTGGAGGCTGCTGCAAGCTCAGCACAGGCCCCAGGAGTGCTGTTTCCACCCTTTCCTCCCAACATGGGCCAGCCCTGACTCCATACCCTTGGAAATCCCAGATTTCAAGCGGAGAGGGATTTCACACAGATTTGGACATGGAGAGCTGTAGTTTCACCCTTCCTTGTGTCTCCTCTCTCAGTCTCTGTCATCACTGATGATGTGTTTGATTCATGTCCTACAGAGAGGGACTTCCCTTCATCCCCTCCTTGAAGGTGGTTTATAAAAAAGATGAAGACAGATTTTTTTTAGTGGTGCCTGTTGTGACAGGACAAGGAGTTGTTGGCTTCCCCATCCCTGGAAGTGTCCAAGGCCAGGTTGGACAGGGCTTGGAGGAACCTGGGACAGTGGAAGGTGTCCATGGCAGGGAGGTTGGATTCCATGACTTTTAATACCCCTTCCAACCCAAACCATCCCATGATTCCTCCTCTCTGAGAGCAGCAGAAACTGCTCTCTAACTTGTGGGCTACACACAAAACATCTCCAAGAAGATCTCTCAAGCTGCCAAGACCTTCTCTCCTTCTCCTGGAGCCTTGGCCACCCTTACCCTGATTGCTTCAAAGCCGTCCCTGCGGGGCCAGATCTGCCAACAAGAGAAGGCTGTCAGGGCTGCTGATAAGAGCCCAGCTCCCCCAGTTCCAGGGGACATTTGCTGTGGGGATGGTTTTTAGGGCAGCTTTTCATTATGTGGAAAGCGTGGATCCAAGCCGTCCTGGAGGGTGGCGTGGTGCCTGTATTTACAGAGCTGGCAGCTTTCAATAGCAATCTATTTTTAATGAATCCAAGCTGGAATGTGGTGCCTAAACCCCTGATTTAAGGCAGATTTCAAAAGGGAAGATTTACGCAAATTTGCTTGATTGGAAATTAATTACTGCAGCAGTCAAGTTCAGCTCAAATAATCTCGCAGAGACGGCTGCAGGAGTCAGATAATTCATGTGGGAGAGAAGACATCAATTCACATTCCTTACATTTCCATCTGGAAGGTTTCTGAGTTCTAGAGCGAGCCAGAGGCATCACTGACAAAGCAAAGGTTGAGGGGGACTAGTGGCAAACTGGATCTGCTGAGGGGGGCTCAGTGATCTTGGAGCTCTTTTCCAGTTTAAAAATTCTGTGATTCTGGATTGTTCCCCAAAATGCTCCTGGAAGAGCCATTGTGCCACTGACTTATGGCAAACTGGGTTTCAAAAGGGGTGAAATATTGCAGACCTTGTTGGTTCTCCAGCTCTGCTGGATGCTCCTGTGAAGGGGATTTTTGGGGGTCCAGGTGTGAGAAGGAAAACATTGGTTGGTCTCGGTGAGGGAAAGGCTTTGATTTGCAAGTATATTTTTTTTGTTTTTTAAAATTATTCATCTTTGCTGTGAGGAGCCCTTATCAGATTTGGGAAGGCTCTGTTGGGCTCTGGTCCAGCTTGCATTTCACAGATCCTCTCCCATTTCCTAAGCCAACAGCTAAATTTGGGGAATGGGAGAGGAACTGAGCCAGCTCTGGGCTTCAACAGGTGATGGGGACATGAAATGTTTGAAGTCACCCCACATTGCAGCAGTGCCCTTAGCCATACAAATTGAATATTTCCTATTTATTTGTACTCCAGTCCTAAAAGTATAATAGGAAAGCAGAAGTTTGGTGTGCTCACAGAGAGGGGAGTCCCTCACCCTTCCAGTCAGGGCTTGCAAGTTTGGAATTTCATTAATTTATGGCTGGACTGAGACATGGGGCTCTCTCTTCTCCCCCTGTGCTTTGCATGATGAGCTTAATGAATCATGGAATTATAGAATGAATCACAGAATGGTTTGGGTTGGAAGGGACCTTCAAACTCATCCCATTCCCAACCCCTGCCATGGGCAGGGACACCTTCCACCAGCCCAGGGTGCTCCAAGCCCTGTCCAACCTGGCCTTGGACAATTCCAGGGGTGGGGCAGCCACAGGGCAATCACAACTTCCAGCTGGAAAAATGACAAATTGTTCTTTCCTCTCCAACTGCAGGATTTTCCCTGCACTGATGCAGCTGGAAGATGTGTCCCAGCTCTCCTCAGATGCAGACCAGAGTGAGGGAATTTCTCTGGTGCCTTCCTTAGCCAGAGGGGAGAGCAGAACATGTCATCCCTTCTCCTCTCAAAACTCAGCCAAGAAAATGCTCCTGACTGAGCTGTCACACCCTGAACTCGGAGTGAACCTCGTGGGTGGTTATTGAGGTTCCCCTGTTTGCCCACAGTTATCCAGAGCTTCACGGCCCTTGTGGCTGCAGGGAGCTGCTGGAACACCTGGCAGCTCCTCGAGGGATTTCTCTGAGGGAGAGATGCTGGGTTTGATCCCAGAAATCCATCTTGCTGAAATGGCTGGCATCGCAGCTCTGGCCCAGTGCAGTGTGATTAATGCATGAAAAAGGAGCTGTTTGCAAATAAGGATATTAAATTAATAATTTGTCCTGGGCTGAAATGTCACCTTGCCCATTCTCTGCCTTGGGACAATAGGGAAAGTACAGGAATGTTGTTGTGATGCTTTCCTAAATACAGGGTGAGAGTTGGGGCTGTTCAGCCTGGAGAAGAGGGGGCTCTGGGGAGACCTTCCAGCATCTTCCAGTTCCTAAAGGTGGCTTACAGGAAGTTTGGAGTGGGATTTGGGACAAGGGATGCAGGGACAGGACGATGGGGAATGGCCTTAAGCTTCCAGAGGGATGGATGGGAAATTGGGAAGGAATTGTTCCCTGTGAGGGTGGGCAGGCCCTGGCACAGGGTGCCCAGAGAAGCTGTGGCTGCCCCTGGATCCCTGGAAGTGTCCAAGGCCAGGCTGGATGGGGCTTGGAGTGACCTGGGATGGTGGGAGGTGTCCCTGCCCATGGCAGGGGTGAATTGAGATATTTAAGGTTCTTTCCAACCCAAACAATTTGATGTTTCCATGATACTCTCCCAACCTCTAACCATTTATTTAGGATCTTCCCAAACCAGAGTTGTCTGCACGTTTAACACCCTCAGTCACATTTTTCCTCCCTGAATTTTCCCATCCCAATCGCAAGGCACAGATATTTATCTGGAGACCCAAATTCTGCCCCTACCTCACCCCAGGTTANGATGGGGAATGGCCTTAAGCTTCCAGAGGGATGGATGGGAAATTGGGAAGGAATTGTTCCCTGTGAGGGTGGGCAGGCCCTGGCACAGGGTGCCCAGAGAAGCTGTGGCTGCCCCTGGATCCCTGGAAGTGTCCAAGGCCAGGCTGGATGGGGCTTGGAGTGACCTGGGATGGTGGGAGGTGTCCCTGCCCATGGCAGGGGTGGATTGAGATATTTAAGGTTCTTTCCAACCCGAACAATTTGATGTTTCCATGATACTCTCCCAACCTCTAACCATTTATTTAGGATCTTCCCAAACCAGAGTTGTCTGCACGTTTAACACCCTCAGTCACATTTTTCCTCCCTGAATTTTCCCATCCCAATCGCAAGGCACAGATATTTATCTGGAGACCCAAATTCTGCCCCTACCTCACCCCAGGTTACCTCAGTGGTGCTTCCAAGTCACTGAGCAAGATTCCTGCCCTCCAGCTTGGGATGCTGGGGTCTGACCCTCCACGGTGCTGAGCAGTTGGAAGGATCCAGACTTTTCTGGAAGAGAATGGGGAATTCAGTCAGTGGCAGCTCCCCTCCAGCATCTGGGAACTGCCAAGTGGCTTTGAAACACCTCGGGGGGCAAACAGATGGAGAACACCACGGAGCACAAACTGCATTTCCTAAGGAGACCTGGATAGGAATAAATGATGGTGATTTTAGCAAGGAGGAGTAGAAAATCATTTTGTTTTCCTACCACAGGGATGCCATGGGTACAAGGAGTAACACAGAACATTAAATTTGCTTCCAGAAAGTGGCTGACAGCATCCCTTTCTGCTAATGAAAGTAATTCTGGGTAGCTTTTTCTCACTTGAAATTAGGCAGGGTAATTGAATCATATTTAGGTCACTCTCAGTGCACACACTGCATTTAGCAGTGCAGGCTTTTCTTTGACTAATGTGGTTGTCTGTGCCTGCACTCATGAATATCTACAGATTTTCCTTTGTAGATATTCATGTATCCCAGAACGAGAGATGAAAGGTGAAATCCTGAGAATTGCTGATGTTTGTTCTGGTTAAGGAACACACACTCCCCTTTGAGCTCAGGGAAGGGAAGGGTGGCCTATATTTTGTGTGGAAGATCATGAATCGTTTTGCACAGACACCAAGATGGTGTTTTCTCTCTGGCTGTTCACCATGCTCTAATTAGTCCAGCATTAATGGGAATTAAGTGTCCTATTTAGCTGGAGTAAGTGCCCCTGCTAACGTTATTAGTGCAGGCAGCTGCAGTTGGAATTCCTGAGCACGGGGGCTCTGGCACCTCGGAGGGATTCTCTCCTTGTGGAGGAATCCAGAATTCCATGCAGGCACCACGGGATTTCATGTGGCTTCACCTCTTCCCTCAAGGAGTGCTGCCATCCCTGGGAAGCTGAGAGGGGCCAGAAGAGGACAGGGGGTTTCAGCAGATTTCTGACCCTTGGATTCTCATCGAAGCTTCCCAAGGGCGATGGAAGGAATCACAAAGCGCCTGCGGGACAGCGAGGACAAAAAGCAAGCAGGCCCTGAGCTGGTGTGAAAAAAGCATTTCCTACACTGCAGAAATTCTTGGCCAGCACCAGAGAGTCGATCCAGAAGGATGTCAAAACGTTGTTGTCACAAGGTCCATTGAGCACAGCACCCTGTCCCCAGGAGGAAAGGAGGGGGTGATAACATAAATAGAGAAAAAAAGAGGATAAAAAGCACATTGGTCCATCCCCTGCAGCAATCAGCAGGTTAGAGCTCCAGGACATGAGAGCTGGAACATCAGATTTAATGCCCAATAAACCCAAAAGAAATTCATCTAAAGCAAAGAGACGCCCAAAATTTCTTGTATCACAACCCCTTCCCCATTGAAAAAATCCCTCCCAGCCTCTCAAATCTCTCCCTGGATTCTCACTGGATTATCCTCCAGAAATTTCATCATCACCCCAAAAGCCTGTGGGGCAGGAAAGCCCTGGCACAGAGTGCCCAGAGAAGCTGTGGCTGCCCCTGGATCCCTGGGAGAGTCCAAGGCCAGGTTGGACAGGGCTTGGAGCAACCTCATCCTGTCAGGGGGTTGGAAGAAGATGGAACAAAATCCCTTCCAAGCCCAAACCATTCCAGGATTTGATGATAATCGTGTCCTCCTTGATATCCAGGACACTGAGTTCCAGCAGATCCCAGTTCTGGTGAGAACAGCACTCCCGTGTGTCTGTCTGCTCAGTGCTGCACCTTTTGTGTCTGGGACTGAAGTTAAACCAGCACCTTCCCACCTTGCTGTGCACTCACACCTTGGCTGGGTGGCTCAGGTGGAAATCTGTCATCTGGGGAGTTTACTGCTGTCCTGTAACACAGTCAGGGTGACACTAATTTTTGGAAACACCACTAAAAGTTGTTCCTTTCTGAGCCTTCTGCACCATTCAAGAGCAAAGGCTTGTGGCTTTTCCCATCCCATGCCAGATCCCCTCAGGGTGCACGATGATTTTCTGGGTCTGTGGAATCTCAGGGAATCTTTTGCCCAGCTAAAAACCTTCCAGTGAGAAGTAAAACACGTTTTCCAGGAAATGGGGAAAAAAAATTAAAAGACTTGTCAATGTCTCTAGTCTGGTTTTGTTGTTTGTATTATTGTAGAAACTCAGAAGTACCACTGGAGGAACCAGACAGATCTGAGCTCATTTATGGGATGGAAGGACAGTCCCAGTCCCAAATTGCCCTACAATTGATGTGCCAGAGAAGAGACTCTCAAATGGTTTTCCAGGAAGGTTCCTGACTGCTTCCATTGATAACAAGACATCTTTAGTGTCTGGTTTTTCACCCGATTTATAGGGCTGGAAAACACAAAGACCATGGCAGGGCCTCTAATTTCTGGCCAAGAGCAGCCTGTCTCTGCTGCTGGCAGATTGATCCCGTGGGTTAAAACCCTCTGGAGCTGCCATCACCACAGGCACATCCCTGTGTTGCCAAGGCAACCTCAGCATTCACTCCGGGGATCTGGACACACATGGCTTTGTCTTCAGGCCCCAAAACGCTTCCTAAAGCTGCCTCCAATCTACTTTTTCCAGGCATAAGTCTTTGGAAAAGGCAAATTTCTGCCCTCAGATGGGAAGTGCTTGATTTATAGAATGATTTCACTCCTGTCCTGGCCTGCTGGAGTTCTCTGAGCTTTAATTCCTCAGTGACACGGGAAGGGCCAGAGTGTGCCAGAACCAGTGGCCAGCCTCACTCCCGACCCTGCTTTTGACATTAATCATTCCCAGCTGCTTCAAAGAAAGATGGAAGAAATGCTCCACTTGATAAATTATGCAATTTTCCCACAGGAGAAGTTTCCTCCTAATGGGCTGTTGGTAGCTTGTTTGTGCTCTGCAGCATGAGAATGGATATCCCTTTTCAGACCAATCTAGCAGAGCTGTAGATGCTCCAAAACAGACATAAATGCCATTTTCTTTCTCTTTTTTTATTTATTTAAAAAAAAAAAAATTTTTTTTTTGCAATCTTTCTAACCTCTGAGCTTGCACAATTGCTCGTGGTGATGAGTCCCACAGCTTAATTAGGCATTGTAATCACACAGTTTAAATTGATGAGGTGCTCTGGTTGCCTTTGAACTGAGCTGGATGGGTTTGGGGTTTTTTCTAGACATGATGAAAACGGTGGAGAACGGGATTCCCAGCCTGCTCATTCATCATTTGGTGTCTTCTTCATGTCACCCTCTCTGCTCTGTGCATCCCCCAAGGCAGGGAAAAGCCTTTCTCTATGTCCTAATCTAAAATCCTTTTGAGACATGGGAAGAAAAATCCACCTTTCTCCGTGGATGAAGACAAACCATTTTCTCCCAGCTTTTTCCTTTGAAAGAGGGAGGAGAGAGGGAAATGACATTCAGACTTCATCATCCCATTTTATTTTGACTTCTGGACTAAACTGAGTCAAAACAAGATGAAGCAAGATGCTGTGAAGTTAAAATAGTGATTAAAAAAAAAAAATCCCAATAGTTGATGATATAAAAAAAGGAGACAGATTTCAAACATTCACCTTAAAGCTAATTTTATTTTGATAGAGATTTTAAATGTTTGGAGGAACAAATATCCTGTTGCTCAGGAAGCCCAGACTAAAACCACCAAATATTCCTATCAGGAGATAGGATGAATTATGTTGTGGTTAAGAAAACTTATTGGGGCTCAGGGAATATGGATTTATTTCCTGTCAGGCTTACAAATACCTTCAGTAGCTCTGAACAAGCCACTGGGAAATAAATCTTAGCAGGGATTTAAACATCCCAGTCCTGAGCGCTTCATTACCCGTTTTTGAGGTGTTTACTGCCTTCAGTGGGACTGAATTCCCAGAGAGAAGGGAAAGTGGGCCAGAGAAAACATCCATATGGGAGCAGCAGATTTTGAGTCTAGCAGATTNGCCATGGGCAGGGACACCTCCCACTATCCTGGGGTGCTCCAAGCCCTGTCCAACCTGGCCTTGGACACTTCCAGGGATGGGGCAGCCACAGGGCAATCACAACTTCCAGCTGGAAAAATGACAAATTGTTCTTTCCTCTCCAACTGCAGGATTTTCCCTGCACTGATGCAGCTGGAAGATGTGTCCCAGCTCTCCTCTGATGCTTTGCAGACCAGAGGGGAGGTTGTGCTCAGCTGCAGCACGGACACAACAGAAATTGCAGGTGGGCTCTAAATACTGCCACAATTTTTTTTTTTTTTTTTTGTGCTGATGGGTTTTTCATACCCAAAAAACATCCTTGGGCACAAAGATGACCCCCAAAGCTGGGTAGCAAAGGGAAATGGAGCTGCTCTCCCACTGTGACATGGCTCTGTCCTGCTCCCTTGGAGGTTTGGCATGACCAGGACCGGCTGCCACATCTGGGAGAGTGTCCCAACCCTTATCCCACCTGCCAAGAGCAAACCAACGTTCAATTTTCAGGCAGCAGATCTCAGCTGGATGTTGGAGATTGAGACCTGACTTGATGGTTGAGGCAGAACTTTGGAATCAGGGAATGTTTCTTTGGAAGGAGTGGTGTGTCCTGGAGTGCTGGACCCAGCTCTGGGATCCCCAATGTGAGAGGGACATGAAGGTGCTGGAAAAAAATCCAGAGGAGATCATGGAGCTGCTCCAGGCCTGGAACCCTCTGCTTAGAGCCAGGCTGGGAGAGCTGGGAATGTCCAGCCTGGAGAAAAAAAGGCTCCAGGGAGACCTCAGAGACCTTCCAGTGCCTAAAGGGGCTCCAGGAGAGCTGCAGAGGGATTGGGGACAAGGGATGGATGGATGGACAGGACACAGGGAATGGCTTCCCACTGCCAGAGCAGGATTTGAGGGATATTGGGATGGAATCCTTCCCTGTGAGGGTGGGCAGGCCCTGGCACAGGGTGCCCAGAGAAGCTGTGGCTGCCCCTGGATCCCTGGGAGAGTCCAAGGCCAGGCTGGAAGGGGCTTGGATCCACCTGGGCTGGTGCAAGGTGTCCCTGCCATGGCAGGGGGAGGAATAAAATGATCTTGCAGATCCCTTCCCACCCAGGCCACCATTCCATGGCAGGATTCTCTGCCTGCAGACGTGTGGTGCAGAGCAGGGCTGTGGGACAGGGTCCTGCCCTGGGCTGAGCGATGCCAGCAGATGAGAGCTGGGGCTGCTCCCTCTCACTCCTGGGTGATTTAATTTGAAACTTGCAGCTCTGTCAGGGCCCAGAGCCGCCGGGTCCCTGGGGTTGGTGAGACCCGTGTGTTTCCTGAGCTCTGCACGTCCAGGCCATGCCGAGGAACCCGGCTGGGCCGGGCTCAGGGGGCTGTTTTCAATCTTGCCCCTTTTTTCTTGTGGGATTGCGTCGGGGCAGAAGCGAATCCAGAGATGCTCTTTGATGCTGCTCTTGGATCCCGCGCTGCCAATGTGCTGAGGGCATGGGCAGCGGGCACAGTGACACCAAAATGAAGCAAATATTTCCCAGGAATGGGGTGGGGACATCAGCAAAACCTCTGCCTTATGCAATTGCCGCCAGCATCACAGCAGATTTAAAGCAGCTGCTGTTGGCTTTCCCTCTTCCCTTTCATAAACTGGTTGTTTGTTTGCTCGGGGCTGGAGGAGAGGGGAGAGGGGATGTGGGGGGAGTACAGAGATGGCTGAGTGAGGGGATGGTGCCCAAATCTTCCAAACAGATCAGAAGATGGATGGGCAGTGTGAAGCTTGGCCAACCTGACACGGACAGGAGGGGTTTTGTCATCCCAGGCAAGGAGGGTGAGCTGGGGATGTGCTTGGAGGGCCAGAAATGGGGATTGGCAGGGTTGGGCCAAAAGGGATGTTCCTGGAAACAAAAAAGGTGTTGCCATCAAGGCATCAACTCCCAGCAGCTGAGGTACAGGATGAAAGGGTTGGAAAAAAGGCCTTTGCTTCCTCAAGCAAAAGGAGAGAGGAGTCTGATTAGTTTTATTTATTTATTTTTTAAAGTAGCAGAAAGTGGAATGATGAGATTT
>VYXF01012903.1:172757-183279 GCA_013397295.1 Polioptila caerulea | reverse complement strand
GGACAGGAGGAGAGGGAACAGCCTCAGGCTGGGCCAGGGGAGGGTTAGGTGGGATATTAAGGGAAATTTCTTGGAAAGGGGTGTCCAGCCCTGGCACAGCTGCCCAGGACAGTGGTGGAGTCCCCATCCCTGGAGGGATTTAAAGCCCTGTGGATGTGGCACTTGGGGACAGGGGTCAGTGGTGGCCTGGGCAGGGCTGGGGGAATGGTTGGATTGGATGATCTCAGAGGGCTTTTCCACACGAAATAACTCCGTGATTCCATAAGGCTCCTGCAGCAGGGAGGGAGGATGTGATGCACTTGTGCACAAAGAGGAGAGGGGCAAGAGAGGAGGTGAGGGAAGGAGGGGAGATAACAGGAGGGATGCAGGTGGCACAGGAAAATCTCCAAGGGAGCACTTGAGCCTCCTCTCTTCCCTGCGAGCAGGAAAATTTGCCAATTTCAGACACAGCAAGGCTTTCTTTTTACTGCTTTGAGGAGCCTCAAAAACTCTGCAAGATGAGAGAAATCCCCATTCCCAAAACACCCCAGGCTGCAGCTTCAAAACTCAGCCATTTAGAGGAATGATTTGCTATCTCTGACCCAGGCCCTTTCCCAATCCAATATACTCCCTTCAGCCACAGATTGCTGCCTTGATTGAGCCCAAATGCTCATCAGCTTCTTTCTATTCAAATAATACCAAACCCACGCTCATCCAAGGGTCAGCATGGCTTAATATACAAGCAGGATTTCAGCAAACCCCAGGAGCAATCAAGTCATCACTCCAGCAGAAACAGTTCAGCCAGATATCCACAAGGCAGCCTCTTCCATCATTCCAGGAAAGAGTCCCTCAGCTGTCTCCAGCAATCCTATTGTGAATAGATGTCTTTTGCCACTTTCCCAGAACGTCCATAAACGCAGGGGGTTTCAAATCTGGAGAGGACAGCGCTGTTCAAGCAAGATTTAGAGTCCCAGTGGAGGCAAAGGAATTCCCTGCCATCCATTCCTCTCCCTTCAGCTGGGCTGGAATGAGCTCCAGCCCTGCCAGAGATCCTCATGGTGTGAGACAATGGAGGTTTTTGAGTTTCTTTTCACGAAGCCGTAGAATCCTTTGGGTTAGAAAAGACCTGTAGGATGATGGAGTCCATCCATTCTGCCAGCACTGCCAAGGCCACCTCTAACCCATGTCCCCAAGAGCCACATCCACATCTTTTATATCCCCCAGGGGATTGTGGCTCAATGACTTCCCTCAACAGCCATTTCCAGAGCTGGACAACCTCTTCCATGAAGACATTTCCCTGAATATCCAATCTAAACCTCCCCTGGCACAACTTGAGGCCGTTTCCTCTCATCCTGTCCCTATCCCCTGGGAGCAGAGCCCAACTCCCCCAGCTGTCCCCTCCTGTCAGGGAGTTGTAGACATTTAATTGGTGCAGTTTAAGAGTTGCTTGTCTTGACAGAGGTTCTCAGAGTCCAATCCCTGATGAAGTTGGGATGGTGGCAGTGAAAGACTTCAAAGGCTTTGCCCATTTATTTCCTTTCCACTCCCTTCATGCCCAGCTGTCCCCTTGCAGGGAGTGGGTAAGGGATTTATCCAGGGAAAGCACCTCCCAGCACATAATCTCTCCATTTTCTGAGGTTGCATTTTATCTGCTTCTGTATTTTATCTGCGTTTTTCAGCTCTTTTTGAGCCCCATGTATGCGAGGTCTCTGGGTTTGCATATTGTTCCAAGCAACCACCTCATCACCATCCTCCTTCCTCTCTGGATGCTAAACNCCTCCTGTCAGGGAGTTGTAGACACTTAATTGGTGCAGTTTAAGAGCTGCTTGTCTTGACAGAGGTTCTCAGAGTCCAATCCCTGATGAAGTTGGGATGGTGGCAGTGAAAGACTTCAAAGGCTTTGCCCATTTATTTCCTTTCCACTCCCTTCATGCCCAGCTGTCCCCTTGCAGGGAGTGGGTAAGGGATTTATCCAGGGAAAGCACCTCCCAGCACATCATCTCTCCATTTTCTGAGGTTGCATTTTATCTGCTTCTGTATTTTATCTGCGTTTTTCAGCTCTTTTTGAGCCCCATGTATGTGAGGTCTCTGGGTTTGCATATTNCTGGTGGCACTCACTCCTTGAATCCCAGATAATTCCTTTGTACAGGAGCTGCTGTGGCTGCTCCTGTGTGCAGGGCTGTGCTTCTCCAAGAACTCCAAAAGTAGCTTGAAAAGACCTAGAGAGGTNGGTCTCTGGGTTTGCATATTGTTCTAAGCAACAACCTCATTTCTGTGCTTCCAACATCATCATCCTCCTTCCTCTCTGGACTAAAAAAGTTTTTTGTGGCTAAAAAAGCCACAAAACCTGCAGGGCTGACATTTTCCTTCACTCTTTGAGCATCTCCAGTGGGAAGGTGAACAGGAGGAGGAGCTTGCTCTGCACACTGGGTTTCTCACCAGCCTGGGATTGATTTTCACAGGACAAAAGCTTTGTGGACAGAACTTGTGCCCTTCGAGTTCTGGATTTTCACCCACCTGCCTGAGACATCCTTTTTTCTCACAGCCACTGGACTTGGTTTAGCTTTGTCCACTAAAGCAGGGTTCTGGTGCTGGGTCACAGCTTGGACTCGATGGCCTCAGAGATCTTGTCCACCCTAAAAGATTCTGTGTCCCATCTCCTCACAGGAGAGGCAGGGGAGCTGATGCCTTTTAGAGGCTGGCCTGGAACAGAGACTAGGCAGAGTAAAAGCAGAAAGTAAATAAATAAAATTTATTAAAAGCCTTTAATGGGTACACTTGGGCTGCACAAAAGTTTAGCCGAACTACACCCAGGATCAACCCAAAATGGTCACAAAAATGGACACTTGACCATGAGGTCCCACACTTGGATAAGTTCTGCTCCATCAGCATAATGGAGTTCATTGTCCAACCACAGCCTCAGGTTATGAAGCTCCATCCCCCTGGTTTTTTCTCCTCCTGGTTTTTTCTCCTCCCTTCACTGTTGGTTTGGTTCTTGAGCCTGAAAGTTGTCCTTGGTATTGAGCTGGAGCNTCCCTACTCTGTGAAGAGAACTCAGTAGCACTGAATATAAAACCTAAAACCACCCACCAAAACAGCACAGGATCTAAAAAAACAGCACAGGATCTAAAAAATAGAAAAGCTAAAACTTAAGGCATCAAAACAAGCACAGGGGGAATCTTCTCACCTCCCCGTTCTCCTCCTGAGCCTGCCAGGCATCCTCCTGCTGTGCCAGGGAGGGGAAGCAGATNTGAAACTTCCCTTCCCTGAAACTTCCCTGAAACTTCCCTGAAACTTCCCTTCCCTGAAACTTCCCTGAAACTTCCCTTCCCTGAAACTTCCCTGAAACTTCCCTGAAACTTCCCTTCCCTGAAACTTCCCTGAAACTTCCCTTCCCTGAAACTTCCCTGAAACTTCCCTGAAACTTCCCTTCCCTGAAACTTCCCTGAAACTTCCCTTCCCTGAAACTTCCCTGAAACTTCCCTGAAACTTCCCTTCCCTGAAACTTCCCTGAAACTTCCCTTCCCTGAAACTTCCCTGAAACTTCCCTGAAACTTCCCTTCCCTGAAACTTCCCTGAAACTTCCCTTCCCTGAAACTTCCCTGAAACTTCCCTGAAACTTCCCTTCCCTGAAACTTCCCTGAAACTTCCCTTCCCTGAAACTTCCCTGAAACTTCCCTGAAACTTCCCTTCCCTGAAACTTCCCTGAAACTTCCCTTCCCCATTTCCTCTGGTGTTTATTTAGTCAAAGACCAACATTTTCCCTTTTCTCCTGTTCTCTATTTCTGTGGTATTGGTGCTGTGCCTGATGCTCTCTGTCGGGTTTGTATCATGCACCTCTTTTCCCTTTGTTTGTTCTTTAGGATTAGGAGCAGCTTCATTTCCAATCCCATTATCTGCCTTTCACCTGAACTAAAAGTTTTCCAGTCTCTAAGGTGGAAGAGCCACGTTATATTCCCAAAAATCTCTTCTTTCTCCTAAAGGACACTCTCAGCCAAACAAAGAATTAGCAGAAGCAGAAGTTTATTAATATTCAGAACAGCAATTTTTCCTTATTTCTTTTTATCACGACTTCACTCCTGCTTTAGTCCTGATTTTACAGCTGTCGCTGTTTTAAGAATGCATGGCCAAAAAAATGAGGCTGAGAACCTTCACTGCAAATCAGTAACAGCAACAAGTGCAACAAAAGGTAGAAAATCTTATAAAAACTTACAATAAATTATATACATCCGAGCTAATTAGAAAAGGAATTAAAGGAATTGAATCATGCCTATCTTTTTTTCCTTTCCCAAGTATGCAGGGTTGTTTTCTCACACAGGTGAAGTTTTACATCCAGAGATGTAGAGAATATTTTGGCAGAGGCAAGTGACCTCTCCAGAGCTCTCAGTGGGATGCACGACTTTGGCCATTGTTTGGTTCTCCTTTTATTCAGCATTTCTTTGTATCAGTGAAAGCTTTGGGTGAGGGAAGCTGAAAAAGGAGGCTGGAATTCAAGCCAGAGAGGGGAGTAGCAGGCTGAGGGCTGAGCCAGAGGTGAGGCAGCTCCACCTGAGCATTAAAGGGCTCAGAAAAACCCACAAAGATGAAAGAGGATTTGAAACCAGAGCCTGGAGTGCTTTTTTTTTTGCCTCGCAATAATGCCGTGAGAATTTTAAGGAGTTCTGATATAAACGAAGAATTGGACTTTCCACATTTAACTTGAACTATTAGATTCTTAACTATAAAAAGAGAGGCACTAAAAACAATGAAAAGTTATTTATTCAGTTGTTTATTTTCAGCAGTTATTCTTTAAAGACAGCGTCCACATCTAGAAAATGTTTTCATTTTAAATACTTTCCATATGCTTGAGGTAAATTTCTGGCTTGGTCAAATGTTACTTGAACACCTAGAAACTCTTCCTCTGATCTTTTGGTTCACTTGTAGCACCTAAGGGTGGAAGTGAGTGTGAGTGAGAACCAAATCCAGCGTGCAGAGGTGGAAGGCTCAGCTTTTGAGTGACATTCTCTGTCCCAGAGCCCAGCACAGCCCCAGGGGACACCTGGTGCCCTCTGCACATCCTTCCTGTGCTTGAAAAACTCAAATTAAAGTGAGGAAGCCCAGAGGAAAAGATCTGAGGAGAGACTGACATCCAGGAGTGCTGAGGACAATAGGAAGGCGTCAAATGACACTGAAAGCACAAGAATTTATTTTTTTTTATAATGGTATTGAGCCATTACAAGACCGAAATGGGAAAATAAAAAAGTGTTGATAATGATGAAGACAGAAAAATTCCCTAAATATTTCTGCTGTGGCATTGGGAACAGCCAGATGGTGGAATCCCAGCCTGGATGGTGAAGGGAGGTTGGGGCAGCAACCATTAATTCTTGATTCACACAGCTCTAACTGCACCCAAGAGTTTGCAAAGAGCATCCTGAGGAGGTCTCTGGAACAGAAATGATGGGGTTTTTTTGGGTTTGGGTGGTTCTGAATGATGAGAGCTGGGCTAAAGTCATAATTGTGTTTTCCAAAAGGTAAATGGGATATCCTAGGAAAGTGTATGTTCCTTGGTCTGGCATTAATCCCAGGCTAAAAAATACATAATCTCACACAGGACGCAATAAATTAAGGGAAAATAATTAATAGAGGAAGGAAATTAAAGGAGGGTAACGAAAGTAAGGCAAAGTAGTAATGCTGTCAAGTGAATTTGGTGCCTTATAAAAATAAGATTATGTAGCTTTTCAGAATTGTAACGGGCCTGATCTTAAAGATCTTGTCCAAAAGTGGTGCTTTAAGTTAGTCCTGGGTTTAGTTTGAGTGACAATGGTGAGGAAGGCACGTGGAAGACATAAAATAGCCCTCAGAGCAGCTAATTAATGGCATTCAAAGTGTAATTGTAAAGGCAGTAATTAAAGCAGAGGCCCTGTTCCCACAGGGGTAGTGCCGAAAGCATTTCCACGCTCTTTAACTTTTGAATTAATGACCTGAAGACAACACACAACTGGCTGCTGATAAAACCTTCCAGGTGACCCAGAGATCAGGGAAGTCATAAACGATCGAGGAAGGAATTGTGCAAGGCACAAAAATGTTGATTCATTCGCTGACACGCGATGAGGATGAGGCTGAACACGGCCAAGTATGAGGGAAGGCGGCAAAAATCCACGGGCAAGGGCTTTGGGAATGTGGGGGTGTGGTGGGAACCGTCTGGATCTGGGCTCCCACCTCTGTTTGAGGATCAAAGGATGGATGTGAACATGGCATGGAAACATAAAGTAGAGATGGAAGGAGCAGGCTCAGTCCCGAAACCAGCACTGGAGGGTGGTTTGAAGTTCAGGGAGACACAGCCTGTGGGAAGTGTTGGCAGCTGGAAAGGGCTGGAAGAGCCCTGGGATGATTTGTGGAAGGGAGAAATGACTTCCAGACAGTTTGGTTCCTTGTGCTCTGAGCTCACAGCTCCAAGCTCAAAGGCAGGACCACTCTGGGAATTCCCCTGGGAATTTTGGAAGTTGTTGGTGCACAGGACAATCAAATCCTACACTGTAGGAGTGTGGAGCTCTGCCTGGCAGTGCCTGCTGGCCCCAGGACCAAGGACATGGACACAGGGCTGCCACACATCCTCCAGACACGAACTCCAGGGCTGTTGAGGCTCCTGAGTTTGCTGCCCCAGCCCCAGCATGGCCGTGTGAGGGAGCTGAGCCCATTTCTGGAGCTCCTGGGGGGAGCTTTGGGATGGCAAACTGGGCTGCTCTGAGTCCAGGCTGCAATAATTTAGGTTGGAGAAGACCTCCAAGGTCGTTGAATCCAACCTTTGATCCATCATCACCTGGTCACCAGGCCAGAGCACCGAGTGCCACGTCCAGTCCTTCCCTGGACACCTCCAGGGATGGGGACATCAGCACCTCCCTGGGCACAACAACCCTTCCCTGAGGAAAGTCCCCCTGATGTCCCAGCTGAAGCCACCCTGGCACAGCTGGAGGATGTTTCCTCTTGTCCTGTCACCGTTCCCTGGGAGCAGAGCCTGAGTTCCCCCAGGTCCTGTCAGGGAGTGGTGCAGAGGAAATCCCCGCTGCACATTCTTGAGTGATGCAAAGAGAATTTTGTGTGTCCCGGCAGCTACAGATCACATTCACCAGTGTCTCCCTCACTCAGACCCTAAACTTTGTCCTTTCTTATCAGTCCTACCTTGCTGACCTTTGCAGGTTCGTGTAGGATGGAGAAAATAATCAAATAACTTAGAAAAAACCTCCTTTTTAAACTCTCCCCTCAGAGCCTGAGGGCAACTTTTGTCACTTTTTGCCATCTGATGTTTACCTTGGGAGGAATTATAGCTCCAGCACCTTAATGGACAATTCCTTTGGGATTAGGAAAGGTCAGGTGCCTCTTGACAGAACTTTGGTGCATTATCTTGTTTTCCAGAACCTTGTGCCTACAGCCTTGGCCCTGAGCTCTGTGGTCACCATGAAACCTTGTCCAAATCTTTACAAATAAGATCTGGAAGGCAACGAGAGTCCAACGTGAGCTTGAATGCAAAAATAGGAGCCTTTCCTGGCTTTATTCTTTTCCCTGATTTTCTTTTCCTTTTAAAAATAATTTTACTTCAGTTTAAATTTTCCTGAATGAAAATTAACCTTTTGCCTGATTTGTGAGACAGCATCAGGAAACACACAAGCTGCCCACATGTTCTTTGCTACTTCCCTTCAATCAATAAAATGGTAATTGTTAAGGCTGGACAAGAGTATTAAATTAAGAAGACTTAAACTCCTGTATGGAAGAGACCTTTTCATCTCACCCTGTTAGCCTTTGTAAGGAGACTCAGAGCTTGTGCTTGTCCAGGGCATCTCTTGCAGAAAGACATTTAGCTTGGAACTCCAGAGGTGAAGCAAGAGAGAACTCCACTGCCCTTGGAGGATTTCACTTCAACTGTGAAAAAAAAATGAGACTTCACTTTCCATTCCACTTTATCTGGCTTCAGTTACTGTGGAGAGAACACCAAAGTGCCCCCTGTAATCCAGAAAGTCCCCCTTGCTCGAGTGAGGATGGCCTGTGCTGACATCTCTGCTGTGCTGGCTCTTGCCAACCTCACCAGAGATGAGAGGGAAAATCAGAATCATGGAATGGTTTGGGCTGGAAGGAACCTTAAAGACATCTAATTCCAGCTAATGGTTTGCCAGGGACACCTTCCACTAGTCCAGGGTGCTCCAAGCTCCATCCAACCTGGCCTTGGACACTTCCAGGGATCCAGGGGCAGCCACAGCTTCTCTGGGCACCCTGTGCCAGGGCCTGCCCACCCTCACAGGGAGAATTTCTTCCATATTTCTAATCTAAATTTCCCCGCTTTCAGTTTGAACCCATTCCCCTTGTCTTGCCACTCCAGTTCCTGAGGAAGAGTCACTCTCTGGATTCCCTGTAGTCCTTCCAGATCCTGGAATGTGCTCTGAGGTCTCCCCACAACCTTCTCCTCTCCAGGCTGAGCATTCCCAGCTCTCTCAGCCCATCTCCTCAGGAGACGTGCCTCAGTCCCTTTATCAGCTTGATCTCTGGTAGCTCTGGTAGGAAACACCCAGGAGAAAAGAAGTGATTCCCTGCCCTCCCAGCAACCGGGCTGGAGAAGAGCAGAGGCAATTTAAGTTGAAAGGAAACTGCTTTATTTGCTGTCTCTTCTAACTGGGGCTCCCCTGCTGTCTGTAGGTGAATCTCCCCTTTCTGGCACTCAAGAAGAGCCCAGAACAAGTTGTTGTTCAACAGCAACCCACAAAAACATCCCTTTGTGCCTCCCCACCCCTCCACAAGCTGCTCCACGGCCCTCGGGAGCTCGGCCCTCTCCTGTGCAGGACCAAGCTCTGCCCTGAACACAGGACAATAATTTCTGTCCCACTGTAGTTGCAGGTCAGTGTCTGCTGCCATTCCCATCCCGCTGTCCATGCTGTGCTGAGGAAACCCAATCCCCTCCCTCTGACCCTGAGGCCACCGCAGACGGAAAATCGGAAAATCAGAAAATGGCAAATGCCATCAGGAATAACCCCGGGGCTGAGGAAACCTCCCAACTCCACTGCCTGGTAATTAGTCTGATCACCAGGGGGACCTCAGTGTTGCTCCTGAAATTCTGTTCCCAGTTTGTTTAACTGGGAGCTCCAGAGCTGCTGCTCCAGCCGCAGACTGAGCTCAGGCTCCCTCGCGGGGACGTTTCCTGTGCCAGCACACACGGGGTGACAATGCTGCTGGTGGCATTTCCAAACTCCTCCACACTCAGGGCCATCCTGAACAAGGATATGGGCTGGGCAATGACTGCATGGAGAGCAGGTCACCAGGGCTTGCTGCTTCAGATCAGATGGGGGATTTCAAACACAACCCAAAAGGCAGCACAGCGTTGACTGCAACGTTGATTGACTGTGTGAAGCAAAGAAAAACTCATTTCTTGGGTTTTTTTTCCCTAAGAAAATGTTGTAACTCCTCTGCCACAGTGCACCTGAGTGACCCTCGTATCACTGAGCAGGGAAATTCCATTCTCTTGAGGGCAGAGCCTCGTGCAAAGCTCACCAAAATCTGTGAGGGCCAGGAGATGTCAGACCTGGCTGTGCCAAACTGCTCAGCACATCTTGGAATTGTCCCCTGATTTCTCCTACCCTGTCCTGCCAGGACAACACCCACTTTTATCTGCTTATCAGATTGACAGATATGATTTCACAAATCGATGGGAAAGATAAGATCATAGAGGAAGTCTTAGGAAGAACCAAAAAGCAGTGGGGAGAAGTGGAATGTGATTATTGTTCTCAAGGAGATCAATACAGCATCAAACAGAAATGCTGCGGGTTCCTAAAGCTTCTCTAACTCTTTTTGTGGTCATTGCTTTCTGGGACATCACAAACGAGCTCTGGCCATCAACACCTGAAGGATTTCCAGCTGCCTCCTCCAGTGTTTCTCAAGCAGGGATTGCAGATTCAAATAGGTTTTACAAATTCTTCTTAATTCTTCCTTTTATTTTTTTTTCCCCGAGGGACGAAATGATTTCTTTTAATAACATTTAATCATCCCACTGCAGGATAACATTCATACAGCACAGAGAGGGGTTCAGGCATTCAGAGCTCAGAGTTGGGGTTGGAAGTTGCACTCCAGCAAGGGGCAGGTGTGGTGAGACAAGATGCTTGTGACTTTCAGAAAAATTTCTGCTATTTTTGCCTGCAATTCTACCCTGTGAACACTCTCTGGGATAAGATCCTTCACCTTTCCAGTGCCTTCTGCATTACTGATATTTCCAACAGTCCTGGTGAATTTGGGGACAGAGTTAGCACAGGGCTGCTCCCATCAGCACTTACTGACTGCTGCCACTTTGTCTTCTCTAAAATGAAATTCCATATTATCTACTGAAATTTGGGCTCAGCCCTTCATTGGGAAAGGGGGAAGATCTTAAAATGCATTCAGTCAAAAAGAAACTGAAATTTCTCAGTTTGGACTCTGCTGAAAGGGCACAGATGCTGATGGCTGAAGCAACTTCTCTATCACAGAAGAAAAAATTAAATTATTGGCTGTGGAGGAAAAGTGAAATACTTTGTAGAATCATTGAATATTG